>JBAKBP010035869.1:0-19050 GCA_037953745.1 Lithodes maja
GTTTCCTCATTTAATTGTCACATGGTATATATATATATATATATATATATATATATATATATATATATAAAAAAAAAAAAAAAAAAATCATCAAATTCCAGGGTACGAAAACAAAGAGTCGGTATGAGTCAACAAGAGTGTAACAAGAGTCAACAAGAGTGTAACAAGAGTCAACAAGAGTGTAACAAGAGTCACGAAGAGTGCCGTCATCTGGGTTGTCATCGGACAATGTACACCCGGATACCACAGAAATTAGCCCAGGTGGGTATGAGCCGGAGATTTGTAGTGGATCCTTTCTGGACGGCAGCCCACTCTATCACGGGGTCACACACACATACGAACACATGTTTCGAGCCAAAGAGGCTTGATTCTCAGCTATCATGCATGATAATTTTCTTGCTCTTTTAATGTTACAGAATCATTAAAAGTATTAATGACAATATGTATGGTATTTCCTCCAACATTTATATTCAACAGGGACACGAATGAGTAACCCCATACGTTTTATGAAATTAAGAATCAAACGAGACTCTTCCGAATCATCCAGTTATTGCATACGGTTTCATATGTGTGTGTTTGTGTCATCGTTCTAACATTACGGCGTGCATTTGTCTAACACTAGCATATATATTCTACAAGCGCGATTAACCTGGGTTCAAATCATACAGGACAGGACAGTCCATACGTATTTGTATATACTTACTCAGATGATTAGAAAGAATGTAATACTATAAAATCCGCCTTTTGTGGCGTGGAGAAGCATAATTTCCGGCCACTATGCTCAGACTGACATGGGTGAACGGTATATCAATAATGTATTTAATAGTAATGACTACAGATGACTTCTAACACACACACACACACACACACACACACACACACACACACACATAGAAAACCATTGTATTCATTGGGTGGTTTGGTAGTGTTTCGTCTGAATCTTAATGTCTTAAAATCTATGGGGCAATATTTTCGTGTCCGTTGATATATGGAAGAATTAAAATACAAACACAAAACTAAAAACAATGCAAGTATCTTATTTATACTATCAATATTTGATTACGTTGCATAATACGAGCACGATAATTATTATACCCGACACTGACAGTCGTCACTATTGGTTCGAAACATATGTCTGTGTGTGTGTGTGTGTGTGTGTGTGTGTGGCGCCGTGATAGTTAAAGAGGGCTGCCGTCCAGAAAGGATCCGCAGCAAATCTCCGGTTCATAACCACCTGGGTTAGTTTCTGTGGTATCCAGGGTGTACCGGCATATATGTATGTATGTATGTGTGTATGTATGTATATACTCATGCACACCCCATAGCTGGGGGTGGCCGACTCGAGACAGACCGAACAGAAACAACATTTAAAGCTCCAATTTGTTATGGTTTGGTACCACTTTCGCGTTCCCTCACCCCTTTCTGTCTCGTCTAGTAGATGAAATTTACAAGGGGAGGAGGATTCCTAGCCTACTGTCCCCAGAAGGAAAAGTAGGACAGTAAAATAGACAGATAGACTGTCTAAGTAAAAAGTATAGGCCTATAGTACAAATATATATATATATATATATATATATATATATATATATACCGGTATACATATATATATATATATATATATATAATTATATATATATATATACATACATCGGTCTCTGTTTTCTAAAGGGTCTTTGCAATTTCGATGTTTTCATATGGTTAAATATAGCTTAATATTATATTTTGAAGAAGTCAGGTCACAAGTGAGTCACGAAGAGTTATGCAGAGTTCAACAAGAGTCAAGACAAGTCATGAAGAGTCAACAAGATTCAACACGTGTTGATAGGAGTCTACACGTATGTTCTTCGGACTCGTGACGGGGCAAGAAATTTCATGCAGCTTTGAAATTTCTAGGCCACGTCACGAGTACCCAGGACACACCTCGATACCAACAGTACTCACACAAGTGTAACACGAGTCACGAAGAGTATGCCAGAGTCATTGTCAAATATGGAAATTTCATCACTGGTGTTGGACTCGGGCACCGACTTGTGTATGTGTGATGATGGCTTAACAGTCCACCAAGCGCCGCTTATCCTATTCCAAAACACGTTTATAGGTCATGTTATGCTGGGTTGTAATCCAACAGGCTTCAGTATTATATCTTAAGAATCCGAATTTCAGATAATTAGATGTGGACTATATCTCAACAGGGACACATCGAGCTGTGTGAATTTGATAGGTAAATACTCAATCAGGGCAACGATAATACAATAAACACACAGGTTAGATTACACTCTTATTTATTCAAAGCATGGGGCATATATATAGAAATGGTAGTACTAGACTATACTGTTATTAGAACAGCAAGTCAGTATAACATGGATAAGAGAGCAAACTAATTCCACCCTCTACTAAGCTTCAAGTTATTGGTGGAGAGAACATAATAATTACTGGAGTGGCAATGGAAGCATGGAAATACACAAGGATATTCAGATAAACATATACACAGACAAGAATCCTTGACAATAATACGCCTGTGAGCGAAATGTCTAGCGTGAAGTATTCTGACAAGATACGATAGAGTATGAAACTTATCGCTCAGCCGCGTAGCTGGTAGGGTGGTAAACAACAGGTATACAGCCCGCGCTCAGGTAGGTACGTACATCAAAGGAACCGCGTTATAGCCTATAGTTCAGGCGGACTGCAGTTTCGAGCAATAGCTATATCTTTAATGCGATATCAATTTAGGGGATAACGTTAGGCGGTTTATTTAATTCTGGAAAGGAAGATAGTTTAATTTGGAATACAACTATCTAAGAATTATTGTGAATAATCTCTCACACGGGACACAAAGATAAAATTTGACCATGGATGAGGTTAATTTACACGGACAAATGAACTCAGAATCACAATAATTATAGTGACTGATTTGTGAGGAATAATAAGAAGTTTACGAATGAAAGAATAATGTATTCGAGTCTTCAGGAGCACAATAATTTACGTGCGGGAAAATAGCTTATCAAAGTAGCTATTTAAAGTTAATAATGATAATACTGAAGTTATAACTCAGGAATACCCTAAAGGGTAATCGGAAAGGAGTTTTACTTATGTTAATAAAATCCGAAAGAACGCAGAACTAAAGTAGCGTTGTATAATAACGTAAATATGAATATAATCAAGTGATTACTATATTAGGTAATAAATATAATCCAAAACCAAATAATAGGCGGATCTAATCAAGAACTGGAAAATTTGAGTTCCTCGAAAAGGGTGGAAAGAATTATCTGACCCGAATCACGATTATGATTAGATTACTCACGAGAACTAATAGAATTCAAGTATCTTGATTATATGTTAAATCTAACTCGACGGAAGGGTTTTTTTCTTTCAAATTAAAGGGTGGAAATATCAATGCTCTGGTGATAATTATATGGATATATAAATCCTAAAGTTCTAGGTAGATATTGAATTAACCCCTATATGTCGGCACGCAATATAAGTCGAGTATAATAAATCTGGACTATCTGGCGGCGCGCGACATAGGTCGTGTGGCAATTTCAGCACGTAATGTTGCTGAGAGAGAGAGACAAGTGGTGGCAGGAGAGTAGCGAGCGTATGACTGCTCCAGACCACCGCGGCGAACCTACTGACACGAATCCCACCTCCTCCCTCCCTCTCTCACTCGCTACATACTGAATTGTATGGGGAAAGTACCGAATTACATGCTTTTTGCACTTGTGTTGTGCGGTTGTTGCAAGAAAACTAGCCATCATAAAAGGATCGTTATGGTGTCATTGGAAAGCTCTGTTTATGCCCTTTCAGGGATAGATACTTGTTTTACGCTCTGGGTCTTATTTAGGCATGAAAATGATCACGTAAATAGCCTTATTTTGGCTAAAAACACCCTGCTGGGCGGTACATATAAATAAACCGCTAGCCCGCTAATAAGGTGTTAAAATAGGGAATCACTTCACTGTATACACTTTCACTTCGACTTGAATACACAAAGAATAATTAATACATAGGAATAAAATCTGAGAGTATTCTGGTTAAATAACACGTGTAAAAATGACTATGTAACGTACATACAAGTTAGGTTTCTGAAGGAGTAACAATTTAGCTCGACAATATCTCGTACTTAATAAAACACTGTACGGATCAAAGTTAGAGAAGTTACACCGATAACACAGATTCAAGATAGATCTTAGGCACAGATCTATAATGAAGTGCAATAGAATACTCGCATATTTTATCTTACCTTCACAACAATAGCCACAACTTATAACACTCAGAGACACTTAGGGTATAAAATCTGGGTGGCCATGAACGAGAGTCTGGACGACGTATGACTCGGAGTTCGGCTGGGCTGGACGTGGAGGGGAACTGGCTTTTCACTTCAGGGGCAGGGCAGCACACTCTCTCGTATAGGATGAAAAATACCAATCCAATCCCACTCCTGGTTGTAGCCAGTGGATGGAAAGCTATAATAGTTGCTAACTTTTTTCAGTTTCACTCCGGCTATATTTGGGTTATATTTAGTGTTCAGTTTGGTCTAATTCGGTAACATAAGGACATGTGGATATCGTTGTTTTGGCTATGGTGAAGGTAGTTCTTAAGCTAAAAATAGATGGTAGATATTAGCCCTTTCACGTTTTTATGACGCAGAAGTTGCCAGATTAGCAATAATAAATAGAGTTCTCTCACTCTTATAATTACTTCTTCAAAATAAATGTTCTGCCCACAGCTAACTCAAAGACAACTGCAGAGGTTGAAGTAACTAAACTAAAGGTTCTAAATACCCCTTCAAAGGCTTTAAAGTATCCCTAATAGGCTCAAAATTGTGTCAAGAACGTGAGAGGGTTGATTTATGCACACAGAGATTCTTGATCTTTCAATATGGTTCCCCTATTTTTAGAGGGTACTATGGTGACGTATTGGATGATTTTGTATTCATCTTAATATTTAGCTTTTGTTATGCTATAGGTTATAGTTCTGTCACAATTCACTTAGGTGGTACTATCCCCAGTCTTCCCGGGAGGTACTGTAGAGGGGGTACTGGGATTCCCATCTATGCAAGTATTGAGAGGGTTTTTGGTGTTGCATTTGCATAAAGAGTTCCTCGTCATACTGCAAGTCAGGCTGGAGTTGATGAGCTTTCTTGGGTTTCTGTCTCGGTCCTTGCCATTGGAGGAGCTGGGGTCCCTGCGATTGGTGGGGACTCGAACTTCTTTTAGGGGTAGACTGACCTAGTTGCCCGGGGATTAGAGTATGAGTCAATCCGGGAAACAGGGCAGGCTGACCTATTACGTCTGGTATTGGAGCCTGGGAAGCTGGTCTGGTCTTATTCTTCTTGACCTTTTCCTGAGGTCATCTTCTCCTGCTGCTCTGTATCACTGCTATCCTTTTGGGCGTGATTGGGGTGTGGCTGCTCAACCCCGTCATTTCAGGGCATGTTGAAGTGAAGTGACTAATGTCGACTATAACTAACACTAACATAACCTCGATTCAATCGTATTAACCAACTACAACAAACTGTGAAGTACGATACCCAATCACAAAAACTGACTCTGCAAAGCAATAATATAACTTGCTTCATTGCCCGACACTAAATAATTTGCGTAAATAGTTAATTTTCTCCATGAGATTTTAAATGAAATATGTCGAAAGCAACTGCAATATGTCGAACATTGTGCAAACAATGCCAATTCATGAGGAAAATGGCCGATTTCAAGTGATAAATATCGTTCCAAGTGTGTATTCTCCATTTCCAAACGACCATTTGTTCAATTTGTTTGACATTGTCGATTCACTTCGAACAATGACGAAATCTTAAGTAAAATATATAATTGATATGAAATACGTAATTTAAGGACGAGAAACCGTCGTTTCCAACTGAAAAAAGGTGTAGGTACAGGACAAATTCCATCCCGATAATATCTGCCTCATTGACATATCGGACTTCGAACCCGAATCCATTGGATTACCAGTCCAGTTGCAAGACCATATATATATAATACCCGGTATATATATAATATATATATATATATATATATATATATATATATATATATATATATATATATATATATATACAATATACAGTATACATATACATATACCGGTATATATACAGTATATATATATACCGTATATATATATATATATATATATATATATATATATGTGAGAGAGAGAGAGATGGGGAGGGTGCAAAACATGTTATCTAATAATTATATTTAAAGTTGTAGGAGGAATGAGACTGGAAATTTGTCAACTCATTGAGCAGAATAGTGTGCTAGAGAATGTGGTATGGGAATGTCTCAGCGAACACTTTGTGTTAGTTTAGTAGCATAGCATGAATTAATAGGAAAAGGCTATACAAACAGGTGTATTATTATGTGAAACATGGGTAATGGGGATATAATGGAGATGTATGACCTTTTAAATAATGGATTTAGGGCAATCTGGTGATATGGTTGGCCTAGAGCCACATACATTGGCTGGGCTAATTGGAATAGCTCTAGACTAGTATTGAGTGGGTTTGAGACCCGCCTTGACCGCCAGAGTGTGTGAGGTTTGTTTCTCACATATTAATGCCTACTCCACAACAAACCACTTAACCCTTGTGAGGCGGGAGTGTTTTTAAGATAATGCAAATTGGCACACTCGTAGATCCAAATTTTGTTAATCCCTTGCATGATCAATTTTAGTCACTTGCTCTATGAAGGATTAAACCATACCACTCTCACTACCACCGCTATCTTCTGATTTATGTATACTGTCGGGAATAGTGTATGATGATCCCGACAGTTTTGAGTCCAATTGGGTATTTGAATTTGGCGGTATTGTATAGTAAGTACGATTTCGGCTAGTATCTTATGTACTGTAGTTTATTATTAATTGTAGGTTAAATATTAACTGTAATGCATAAATACATACATCAGCTCTAGGTGTATCATGAAACCAAATCATGGGTTAGAATTATTATGAGCCGGCAGTCATAATATGTAACCTCGCGAAGCGACAGAACGCTGGCCCTTAGTCTCGTCAAATCAACCGTACCGATAACACCCCCCTCCGGTCTTGACTCAATCTATAGTTCACCATGTGCTACCGCTATTAATCTATATCTACAGTCCTACATCACCAGTCCTCTAAGCTAAGTTCATTATGTATTGATGTTGTATTATGTGAACATTCCTACATGTCATACATGTGAATAATTAGCCGTGTGTAAGAGTTTATTGTTGGGATTAATTCATGTACCAGTGATTTAGTAATTTAACACATATATCTAAATTCCCCACAATAATTGGTCCTTCGAGCTCTGGTAATTATTATATTGCGGTGATAGCGTTTGTTTACTTCCGTTTTTCGCTTGTGGTATTACAAATGGCTTCCGCCGCGTACGGTGTTGGGACGACTGCCCTTTCGATGGTGTAGTAGCCTAGCTTATTCCTCGTGTCTTTTTTCGTGGGGGCACCGTCTTTATAGTTTTTAGGGGTCTAGTTTCCCGGTTATAGGTTTATGGACGTTGTGCTCCTTAGCTTTATTAGAGGGTTTGCTGGGCTGGTGCTGAGTGTGAGGGTAATTTCGTTCGGTTCCATTTCGCTCGGTTGGGCTAGGCTAGGCCTACAAGTGTCTGTGGTTGTTCTTCATTTCGCTTTGGTAGGTTTGGTGTTCTGTATGTTTTGTCTTTGTGAGGCTCGAATTTAAATTTTGCTGGAGGGGAGGGTTTCTCATGTGACCTAATTTAATTAAAACTTCATAACTAGCCTAGTTGCTTATAGTTAAGGTCATGAGTGTCGGTCTTTGTTGATTCCTAAGCGATTGACAGTCAGTACTAATACCTCATGCCTAATATAATCTAAATAGTCTAAATACAAGTCAGTTCTTGTCATTTACCCTTCTTTCGGAATGGATAGCCCTAGTTTTGTTTCTGCTAGTTGTCCATCATGGCTCAATTAAATCACCCTACTGCAGCTAGTTGTCCATCATGGCTCAATTAAATCACCCTACCGCAGCTAGTTATGTATCATGGCTCAATTAAATCACCCTACCGCAGCTAGTTGTCCATCATGGCTCAATTAAATCACCCTACCGCAGCTAGTTATGTATCCAGATTGGGAGTGGCAATTTGTGTAACTCGTTTGCTTTGTATTTTTGAGAGTTAATAGATTAAGAGCTTAACAATGACAGATATAAAGAAACTTAAGATTTTAAAGGTAGGGATGAAGGGAAGTTTGAATAAGTGCTTAAGAGATCTTAACGAATTTTTAGACAGTGCTTCTGCTGATCAGATTAAGGGCAAGAAGGCCACTGTAACTAAATTGCTAGCCACTTTTAATAGTTATGCTCAGCAGGTATATGGTTTGTTGTCAAGTCCTGAAGATGTGGAAGACGAGATGTCAGCAGATCTGGAGTATATTGAAGGTATTAATACAGCCTTAGCCAGATTAGCTTTAACTCAAGAATCGCACCCTGTTAAGGATACCGGTACTCCAAAGGTAACTGGTTTTAACCTTCCGAAACTTACTCTGCCAACCTTTTCTGGGGATCCAACTACATGGACTGGATTTTGGGATATTTTTTAGTGTTCCGTACATCGGAATAAGACTCTTACATCCATCCAAAAGTTTACGTATCTCCGTGGACAGTTGAAAGGGGAGGCATTGAAGCTAATAGAGGGGTACAAGCTAGAAGCTACAAGCTATGAGTCTGCAGTGGAGTTATTGAAAAGAACTTATGGGAGAGAGGAAGTAATAAAGACAGCATTAATAACAAAATTCTTTGCTCTAGATCCTTCATCATAATTATGATGTGACAGATTTAACCCCTCTTTGGCGGCGCCCGCCTTAAGTCGGTTAGAGAGCCAAGGCCTAATAAGCGGGGCCCGCCTTAAGTCGTATGCGATTGTTAGCACATAATCGGCTCTGAGAGAGAGTCCGAGCGGTGGGAGGAGCGTGGGTGGGCTCTGACCGTTCGGCATGGACCCAGTCCCGCCACTGACGGTTACATCACATTCCACCATATCCCTGGTCCCGCAATACAGGGTAAAAACTGACGAAATTACTGTATTTTAGGGATTTTCCCTTCGTGTTGCACGATCGTTAAAAGAGAACCCTTGGTCGTACAAGGATGGTTCAGGTGTCATTGGAAAGCTCAATTATCGCCCTTTCACGGATACATAATTGTATTACGCTCTGGCTCTTCTTTATGCATGAAAAAGAGCATGGAATGAAGCTCATTTAGGGTAAAACTACCCGCTTGGCAGGTAGTAGCGTTACAAAACTAGCCGCTCGTTGAGTGTTAAAGGAGTACTATGCCTCTTTTGAGAGCCTCCTCCGGTCAATGGAGACGATGGCCATGGCGAAGAAGGAAATCTACGGTGTAAATATCATGAACAAGGTACCCTCTCCTCTTAAGGAAATAGTTAGACGGCAACTAAGCGACACTCCACTGGATTTAGAAGCGTTGGTGCAGATATTCCAGACTAAAGTCTTCAACATGGAGAGCACTGGACAATACCGACACATGGAGATGTTGTCATCCACTGCGGCTTTCCCGGTACAGACTTCTCCTAAACAGAAGAGGGCGATATCATCAGGTTGAAAGTTGTGCAGTGTACACGGTCATCCATGGTACCAATGTCTTAAGTATCCTAAGGCTACACAGAAAATTGGCAAGGCTAAATCGCTTCACTTATGCACCAGTTGTCTGGCAAGAGACCACTTCAACAGTACTTGTACCAATTCCTTCATCAAACCCTGTAAGTATTGCAAAGGAAAGCATTGGTTTTCCCTTTGTACCCAGTTTGATCGGCACGACGGCAAAGAAAAGGGGAGAACCACCAAAGAGTCACATGATAAAAATAAAAGCGAGGGTAATAAAGTATCTGCTATGTCCATTGCTTCTAGAGAATGTCAAATACTTCCTACTATGATGCTGCCAGTAGTGGGGAGTAATAATACGCATATAATGACGCGAACCTTACTCGACCAATGCTCACAGAGGTCATTCGTTCTGCGGTCATCATTGCCGCAGTGTACCAGCAAGGGTCAAGATAATTTGTGTCTCCATGGTTTCACTGGTGAAGTAGATTCCAGTGACTATGATATAGTGGAGATTTCCTATGTATATAGAAGGAAGGTATGTCCCATCAAGGCTGTTGTGGTCGACAAACTATCCAGTTTCTATGTAGCATCAGAGATTCATCGCTCTTATAGCCTAAATGATTGTCTCTATACGGGTCCATCCCTGGTCTCTGATCTCGCGCAAATTATGTTACGTTTCAGATGTCATAAATTTGCATGGGTCGCCGATATTGAGAAGGCCTTCCTGATGCTTCAACTATATCGTGAAGACAGGGAATCAACAAGATTTTTATGGCCACGGGACCCAATGGATCTAGATTCAGTGTATCTGGTCTACAGATTCAAAGTCGTCGTCTTCGGAGCGACCTGTTCCCTGTTCCTTCTCAACACTACTATCTTGCGACATCTTGAGGAGGCTGGACTAGACCCTGACTTCAAGAATAAGATCAAGCAGGGGATCTATGTGGACAATCTTCAAGGCACTGGAGACGATGAAGTTTTATTGCTCAATAGATGCAGGGAGATCCGTGATATATTTGCTAAGGCTCATTTGTACTTGAGAGAATGGGCCACTAATAGTGTTATTGAAAGGTCAATTTGCTTCTGACGGTGTAGCTACTGAGAATAGTGCGGTGAAGTTTTTAGGCCATAAATGGGACACCACCACAGATTGTATATCCTTGTGTCACACGCCATGCGACAGTGAAATTATGACCAAGCGAAACTGCTTAAGCTTGTCTGCGAGGTTGTTTGATCCCCTAGGCTATTTGCTGCCTGTAACTATTCGTGCTCGTATGTTTGTACAGCAACTGTGGCGGCTAAAGCTAGATTGGGACACATTACTCCCGACTGAGCTACAAGATACTTGGCGGTTAATTCGGTCGGACCATTCCACATGTTGCAAGGTTCAACTTGATCGTCAAGTTATTAGAGGTCAACAGGTGGATCTACATGCCTTTGCTGATGCCAGTAATAGTGCGTCCGGTACTGCCATATACTTATGCAATGGTAGTGAAGCTAAACTGGCTATAGCAAAGGCCAAATTAGCCCCTCTTAAGAAAATTACAGTTCCTAAATTAGGACTTACTGCATTGCTTCTGTCTGCTCGTCTAACACAGTTTACACCGGATGCTTATACAGACATACTACAGATTGATAACGTCTATGTCTGGAGCGACAGCCAAATAGCACTTTCTTGGGTACACAGCCAGAAGGTGTTACCTGTTTATGTTTCAAATCGCACTGATGAGATACATCACTTGGTTCCTACGGCTTAATTTCGCTATGTGAGTACCAAGGATAACCCCGGTGACATAATTTCCCGGGGGATCTCGGCGCAAAAGTTTTTGTAATTCTCTATTTGGTGGCAAGGACCTACATGGCTTACATCTCCAACTAAATGGCCTCAGGATTTCAGGGAATGCATATCTGATTCATCAAGTTGGCCCCAAGATGATGTGTTAAGTAGTTCGACTGTGAGTAGGTCTACTACACATCAGTATAACAAGTTGATAGAGTGGGAACGTTATGGCAGCTATGATCAAGTAATACGGATATTTGCATGGATAAACCGTTTCATGAGAAGTCGGGCTCAACGGTCTTTCCTTACTGAAGATTCGAAGCAAATCAGACTCCATGAATTGAGATCAGCAGAAGAAAAAATAATATGTTTAGTACAAAAAGAATCTTATCCTACTGAACATGAAATACTGAACAAGGAGTCAAAGGCCAAACCCTCAAACTTAACACTTTCACGCTTTTATGATACAGAGGTTGCCAGATTAGCAATAAGAAATAGAATTATCTCACTCTTATAATTGCCTCTCCAAAATTAGTTTTCTGCCCACAGCTAACTCAAAGACAACTGCAGAGGTTGAAGTAACTAAACTAAAGGTTTTTAAATACCCCTGATGGTAACAAAGGCTATAAAGTATCGCTAATAGGCTCAAAATTGCGTCATAAGCGTGAAAGGCTTAATGAGGCAGCTAGGATTATATATGGAAGGAGGCATAATTAAGTGTAGAGGCAGGATCCAGAAAGCGGACATTATTTATTCTGCGAAATATCCTGTCCTCACATTTGATTACCAAACTGTTGATTCGCAAATGCCATGGGATCTGCCTACATTTTGGCGTAAATTATGTTCTGACTTATATGTGACAACGTTGGTGGTTCCCTAAGATGCAACAAGCTATTAAAGGGATCCACAATAGCTGTACTATCTGTAAGAGATTACAGGGTAAGCATTACTCCCCAGTTGATCTATCTCCCTTGCCTGAGTTCAGGGTACAAAGGACTGAACCATTTCAGGTAACCGGGGTAGACTATACGGGAGCGATTCAAATTAGGGAATCGCCCTGTAATATCACTAAGGTAGCCTACTGTATATGCCGTACTCTTCACATGTGCGGTAACCAGAGCGATTCACATTGAATTGATTGACGACTTATCCAGTGAGGGTTTTTTACATACTCTAAGACGCTTTGCAGGTCGCAATGGTTTCCCTCAAATGATTCTGAGCGATAATGCGACTTGTTTTGTCGGCGCATCCAAATATCTCGAGGATATAATGGATGACCCGCAGGTTGTGTCTACCCTCACTGGAAAGAGTTGTCAATGGAAATTCATACCAGTACGTGCACCATGGTTCGGGGCGATTTGGGAGAGGGCAATAGGAATTGTCAAGTCTGCCATGAAGAAGGTATTAGGGAGGGCCCTGGTGAACAAAAAGGAGTTGCAAACAGTCTTGACGGAGATTGAGATGTCAGTCAACGACAGGCCCTTGACCTATACCTCGGCAGATATTGATGATCTCTTACCCATTTCGCCTTCCATGCTAACACGTGGACGAAACCTTAATCCTTTTCCTAGGTCGTCAGTAACCAACAAAGATATAAAAGACCCTTCGTTCGGAGATGCTGACGCCACACGTAGTCGCTTCCAGTATAATGAACAAGGTGTCAGACGATCTATGGTAAAGGTGGTCACAAGAATATTTGCTGTCTCTTCGCGAACGTCACTCTAATATAATCAAGGGGACGAATCAACGGTGGCCTCGTGTCGGGGATATCGTATGGATTCATGATGAGCGTCCTAGATTATATTGGAAGCTTGGTAGAATTGTCGATTTGTTCCAGGGCATTGATGGTCATATTAGGGTTGCTAGATTACAGACTTCGACTGGGATTACTATTCGCCTAGTCGTAAGGTTATATCCCGTGGAGCAGGATGGAGAACTGCCTGATGTTACCGGTATCTCTACTGATATACCTCCACAGGGGAGTGCTGGTGACAGTGCTCCTTAAGGTGGAGCTGTTGATAATGAGAAGGATGATCCTCCTCTGGCTTCCAGTGGCGCTCGCCCCAAATGGATGGCGGCTATGAGCTCCGTGGATCTTTGGAGATCAAAGATTATCCAAGGTGATCTTTGAATCTTTGATATCCATTTTTTTTGTATATAGCTACTGTATATTGTTTTTGGTGGCGGGCAGTATGTGGGGAATAGTGTATGATGATCCCTACAGTTTTGAGTCCAATTGGGTATTTGAATTTGTCGTTATTGTATAGTAAGTACGATTTCGGCTAGTACCTTATGTACTGTAGTTTATTATTAATTGTAGGTTAAATATTAACTGTAATGCATAAATACATACATCAGCTCTAGATGTATCATGAAACCAAATCATAGGTTAGAATTATTATGACCCGGCAGTCATAATTATGTAACCTCCTTCGCAATAGAACGCTGGTCCTTAGTCTCATCAAAGCAACCGTACCGATAACACCCCCCTCCGGTCTTGACTCAATCTATAGTTCACCATGTGCTACCGCTATTAATCTATATCTACAGTCCTACATCACCAGTCCTCTAAGCTAAGTTCATTATGTATTGATATTGTATTATGTGAACATTCCTACATGTCATGCATATGAATTAGCCGTGTGTAAGAGGACCGGAGTCCACCCATAGAATTCTTCACATTGGTAATTATATTATTTAACTCATTGTTGGGATTAATTCATGTACCAGTGATTTAGTAATTTAACACATATATCTAAATTCCCCACATATACCTTTACTTTTAAATAGTGTGCCACATCCAACTAATTCCCCACATATACCTTTACTTTTAAATAGTGTGCCACATCCAACTAATTCCCCACATATACCTTTACTTTTAAATAGTGTGTCACATCCAACTAATTCCCCACATATACCTTTACTTTTAAATAGTGTGCCACATCCAACTAATTCCCCACATATACCTTTACTTTTAAATAGTGTGCCACATCCAACTAATTCCCCACATATACCTTTACTTTTAAATAGTGTGCCACATCCAACTAATTCCCCACATATACCTTTACTTTTAAATAGTGTGCCACATCCAACTAATTCCCCACATATACCTTTACTTTTAAATAGTGTGCCACATCCAACTAATTCCCCACATACACCTTTACTTTTAAATAGTGTGCCACATCCAACTAATTCCCCACATATACCTTTACTTTTAAATAGTGTGCCACATCCAACTAATTCCCCACATATACCTTTACTTTTAAATAGTGTGCCACATCCAACTAATTCCCCACATATACCTTTACTTTTAAATAGTGTGCCACATCCAACTAATTCCCCACATATACCTTTACTTTTAAATAGTGTGCCACATCCAACTAATTCCCCACATATACCTTTACTTTTAAATAGTGTGCCACATCCAACTAATTCCCCACATATACCTTTACTTTTAAATAGTGTGCCACATCCAACTAATTCCCCACATATACCTTTACTTTTAAATAGTGTGCCACATCCAACTAATTCCCCACATACACCTTTACTTTTAAATAGTGTGCCACATCCAACTAATTCCCCACATATACCTTTACTTTTAAATAGTGTGCCACATCCAACTAATTTTCATAATTGTTTTCTTCTTCAATTCTATTTGAAGTGTAGTGACACAATTGGAAGCAAGTTCATAGAAAGCATCCTCGTTCTTACTATTCCAACATTAAGCTACTTCTCATCTCGCCTTACTGACTATTTACACAGTAGAATATAATTTAATTGTACTATATTTACAGTAGATATGAATATGTTGAAGTAAATTAGAGTATGCGAGGCATGTCCAGGTTATTTTTTGCTGACTGGAAAGAAGTCGCCTTATGTTCTATTTCAATAGGAGAGCGCGTAGATTTCTTTCTTTTATGGCAGATTGATGTACAATTACAGTAGACGAAGGTTAGTTATTATCGTGCACACTCTTTCTTGCAGGATATTCATTCCTTTGTAGTAAACTAAGTCAATGTTTCTAGTTTCATACTTCAATCAATGAAAATTATTACATTTTGCACATCTTCTAGAATAATGCTTAATGAAAGACTAGAAAGAAATGCTAAGAAAAATATAATATGCTCTCCTACTGTTGTCCCAGTAGCTGCTCATCCGCCTGTTGGACCAGGGCCTCCTCGTCGCCATCAAAGTGTAATTGGGTGCGGTAAACAAGGCGGCAGAATATATTGTCACTTGCGGCATCCGTCATGGTGGAAGTCTTCAGGGCTGGTTTCCATTGATAGATACCTGCCACGAGTGAAGGAAAGCATCTTTTTCAGCCACCTGTTTACCCCGTTACAGATGGACTTGTAACGGGGGGGCGTTCAAATAACGTGGAGCTATCCTGGCTTCAATCCCGATAATAAAACAGTGCCCGCTGGTCCTCTCCTTCACCTCCTGGACCAGAGCCTGGATGGACAGGGCTAGGTCCTTGGGGTAGGTAGCAGGGAGATATTGTTGCCCCCCAGCACAAGATAAGTTAGATCTGGCTGATAGGACAGAAAATCCTCCCACGCTACCGAACCCCTGATATTACTTACCCCACTCTGGCTGAAGGTGCGAATCTGAAAAAAATGGATGGTAAATAGGCTTGTCGACGGACAATGCCCGGACGTAGCTGTGGTCCAAGATGTCAACCTATTTAATGACGCCGGGGATTACTGGGGCCGGCTTCAGAAGGTCCTCCTCCCTGACATGCACCGGTGGGGAAAACATAACGGATTATGGACGACGACAACCCAACACAAACCAACGGGCGAAAAACGGGCAAAAAAGGGCTCCAAAAAGGAAGGTTACAAAGGACCACTTTGCACTGATGGTGGGAATAAAATATATAATTAGGTTACATTTAAGTGGACTGTATACGAAAACCCGTCAATACAAGAATTTTGATAGATCGGATAGTTAGAGAGAAAGTATAGAATGATTGGCCACTACTTATGAGTAAGTAAGAGGTTGACTCAGCTAGAAATTGGTTAGGTGATCTAGGACAAGTGTAGGATATTGTCAGTACGGGTCTGGTAGCTAGAGTGACTCATAGACAAGTTTAGATCCGCATGTATCCACGCACATGCGCAGAAAATACGTTGATAAATACCAATATATCTAATCATCTATTGTAATGGCTATCACAACATTATATGTATGATTAGGTATATTTATATGGCTTAAACTTATTAGATTCTAAGTACATAGATCCTGACTGACTGACTTAATACATGCATGGAAATATGTATCAATTGGCGCCAGATTCAAAACACCTAATTCAAAGATGTCGAGATACTCACCTTTTATATAGCCTCGACAAGTGTTTTAATGTGTTATGGGAGTTGTTGTATGGTAAAGTGGTCGAATGAAATTGATAGAATTAAAAGTTACCTATGTTTTGTTGACACATTGTTTCACAGAAGGAGTGGTGAAAGATATATATTTATATTTAATTAAGTTAGTATAGATATATACAAGTACTTTCTATGAAGCAGACCTTCTGATGTTGTTTTCTATGTGCATGGAGGAGACAAAAGGCAAAGCTGCCTGTAGCAAGTGTCTCCCCCCCAAAAAAAAAAAAAAAATACCAAAAATAACAGAAAAAAGTGTGAAAGTTATAGAGAGCCAATATCAAGGTAATTTAGGTGTGTTGGAAAGAAGTGTGGTGTGTTTGTTAAGTGTAGCGAAATGAGTAGGGGGAGGAGGTGTTTGTGAGAGTTAGCTGGATTAATTCTCTGTAGGTGAGGCACAATTATAAACAGTAAGGTAAGGCAAACAAATGACACAGGAATTCCAGCAATTCCTTATCGTATGCCTATTTGGCCTCCCCTTGGTACTTCCCCCTGCTCAATATATAGCACAATGAAACTATACTGTAGGTGACTGGCAAGCACAGAAAAGAAACTTTGCAATGAAAATAGATTGAAGCTAAATATGTGTTTTATATATGTGATAAGGGGATGGACAGTTGGTCTTAGAAGGTGTATTTTACTGCTTATCGGTTGTATAAAATATAATAAATGGTTCACTCTCGCTTTTGAGACTAGAACAGGTGATACATTCTTTACGGGCGGCACCTCCACCTTCTGAGAAGCTGACTGAGTAAGATATGATTTACATCTTACTATTAAAGATCACGAGAAACTGGTACACCAAAAATAATGAGGGGAGAGGATGGGTGTATATCTGTGTTGTTAAAGCACCTGTTAGGGCCTTCTCTCCTCAATTATGTTGGTATTAGGAGGTACGCCAGTAAAGTGGGCTGTGTCATCGAAGTATGATTGTGTAAGATTTGGAGTGTAATTGAGGTAATTGAAAAAAACAGAGAACTGGGAATAGGGCTGGTATCATGTGATATGTTGTATTATATTGTACATTGACAATGTATTTCGTTGTGGCTGTATTGTATTTTGTTATATATTTTTAATAACTTTCGCATCGTACCTAGACTTTATATAGCTTGTAATATCGACTGTTAGACACGACTACCTCTAGAGGTCTTATTCTACGTAACGATTTTACAGCACCACTATTTGGTTTCGCTGGCTTCCTAAACCCGAAGCCCATTATCACAAACATTCACATTGTATGCCACTGAACGGATATTTCACTAAATGTTTTGATTTTGAGATGTATGTATGTATGTATGTATGTATACTCAGGCACATACCCCATAACTGGAGGTGGCCGACTCGAGACAGAGCCCGAGGAGAAACAAAGTTTAAAGTTCCAGTTCTTATGGTCCGGGATCACTTTTGCGTTCCCTCACCCCTTTCTCTGTCTTGTCTAGTAGGTCAATTTTTATAAGGGGAGGAGACTTTGAGATACAATTCTATTGCACAGTATTGGAAACCTGAAGATTATTGTTTCTTATCTTATCCGTGGGCTTTTACTGAAGTACTAAAACTAATTACAACTCACTTTCTATAGCAACAACATATTACCTTGAGACTTCGGGATTTGAATTATGGAACTTTTGATTATAATTTCAGTACCCATACCACAATACCTCCCCTTTATAACTAGAATATAATGGTAGACCATGCTAGATTGGGAATGAATAAGTAACAGACTGACGAGAATGCTAGCCATAACAAGACACCAACATGAAATTGTGATAATTAATAAAACTATAAAATAGAACTGATCAAGTTTTGAGATTTATGCGAATATGTGTATGTTCATGATCTAGTCTCGATCTTCCAAGTTTGTTAATGCCATCAATCATGAAGTATAATGACAACAATTGAAGGAACTTACCAACGATGCATTTATTGTAATAAAGTCGTGCCTTGCAAATGGGTATTAATCTGTAATTTCTAAATACCTGTACTGTTTTGAGATGGCAAATATATCCCTAGTAAAAATAATCTATAATAATATGGTGACTTTTGAATTATGTTTCGAAAATGCAAGAGGAACTTTCGTGTATGCATAACCTTGTTATATGCTACCGCAATTATATTTCCATTATATAATATATGTTAGAACTTGGAGGTACTGAAAGTCTTCGGCATAGACGAGTCATATAAATAATTTTGCTTGTAAAACCTGAAGCACCATATTGTTTTATAAAACTAAATATTGTATGGTGAATGAGTGACTGTATTTCACAATGGACTCTCAATCAAGACCATGAGGTAG
>JBAKBP010035870.1:0-19050 GCA_037953745.1 Lithodes maja
GTACTGCACAGTGGCTTTTACGAAGTCACACTTTGCCAAATTTACTACCAGACTTGCTTCACTAAGTTTCCGGAACAAGGTCTCCAGGTGCTCACAATGGCTCTCAAAGTCGTCATCATAAATGATTACATCGTCCAAGTATACGGTGCAATTTGGAATGTCCTTGACAATTTCATTCATCAGGTTCTGAAACGTTGCTGGTGCATTCTTAAGTCCGTAGGGCATAACATTACACCGGTAAGTACTCCCGTCCACCACAAAACCACATACCTCTTTAGCGCGCTCGGACAAAGGTACTTGCCAGTAACCTTTTACTAAATCAACTTTAGACAAAAACCGAGCATTACCAATTTTATCAACACTATCATCAACCCGAGGAAGAGGATATGGGTTAGTTGGAGTCAAACCGTTTAGCCTACGGAAATCAATACAGAAGCGTACCTTGCCATCTGGTTTAGGCTGCAGTGTTACGGGGGAAGTCCATTTAACGGTACCTTTCTCTATCAACCCTCTACCGAGCATATACTCCAACTCATCCCTCAGAGCGGGTAGTTTTATGGGGGGCACACGGTATGGGATTGACTTAAAGGGTAGATGGTGCCCCACGTCAACATCATGCATAGCCTGAGTAGTGAGGCCTGGATGTTCAGCGAATACAGTGGGGTATAAACCGAGCAACTGACGGATAGCTTCAAATTGCGGCTCAGGCAAATGGGCTATAGCCTCGTCAGCCCTTAGGCTCGAGTTCCCCGCCCACTGATCCGCTGAAACATGGTGATCCCAGCTATCCTCCTCTGAAGCTTGACTGTCCCCCTCTCCTTCTCCACCACGGCCGCAACAAGCCAACACAGGGACAGTGAGAGGCTCAGAGGGGCGCCTCACATACTCTTTTATCAGGTTCACGTGACATAACTGATTCTTCTTCCTCCTGTCTGGAGTGGCAACAAGGTAATCTAGGTCCGAAATTTTCTCCACAATTTTATAGGGTCCAGTATACTTCGCCGACAAGGGGTTACCCACCAAAGGCAACAAAATCAACACCTCCTGTCCCACAATGAACTCCCGGAGCTTCACTTTGCGATCATACCTGTCCTTCATTAAAGCTTGTGACCCTGTTAAATTCCGACCTGCCATCTCCAGACTCTTAAGCATGCGCTCACGGCTTTCAAACACATACTTCAACAAGGAACAAGGCGGCACAGTTCCTTCCCAAATTTCCCGCAGCATATTAAGGGGGCCCCTGACTCGGTGTCCAAAAATCAGCTCGTTTGGACTAAATCCCAGGCTCTCACCAGGCACTTCCCGAGCAGCAAACAGTACATACGGCAATCCAAGATCCCAATCTCTTCCGTTATCAGCACAATAACACCTGAGCATGCTTTTAAGGGTGGCATGCCACCGCTCAAGCACCCCTTGGCTCTCAGGGTGATACGCTGACGATACCACCGCCCGTATTCCATGCTGTTGCATTGTTTGCTTAAAGAGATTGGAGGTGAAATTGGACCCCTGATCAGACTGAATCTCCTCCGGGTACCCGTACCTTGAAAAGTACCACAACAAGTTACTGACTACCGTCTTAGCCATGCCGTTTTTCATGGGGTATGCATCGGGGTATCTAGTGGCAACATCCATGATGGTTAACAAAAATTTATTACCAGCCTTTGTGGGAGGGAGGGGACCAACCATGTCAACAACAATCTTACTAAAAGGTGGCCCAATTACAGGAATAGGGTGCAACGGAGCTTTAGGAATAACTTGGTTTGGTTTCCCGACCCGTTGACAAATATCACATGAGTTTATCCAGGACTGCACATGAGACTTCATCCCCGGCCACCAAAACAACTTCCCCAAAGCCGCCACCGTTTTTCTTACCCCCAAATGTCCTGCCAGCGGTGTGTCATGCGCCAAACTCAGTAGGCTATCCCTGCACTCCCGCGGCACCATCAACTGGTCCACTACCCCGGACCCCATCTTCCAGCTACGGTTAGGGTCTTGAAAACGCCGATACAGGATGCCATCTAAATAAAAAAAATCTCCCGGCTGTGCATCACCGTCCTCGTCGAGCTCCACAGCTCCATTAGCACACGTTTGGAGCTCAGGGTCCTCCAGCTGCAACCGACGTATATCTGAGGGTGCCAAGCGATCTAACTGCTCCCGGAGCAATGCATGACCCTCCCCGATACTGGGCTGCTCCCTCTGTCTCTCTCGATGTTCATAACGTTGCTGTCGTGGAGACTCGTCATGCCCAGCCTCGTCACTCTCGATGACAGGCCCAGGGGCTACTCCAGAACTAAGTAATGGTGCTAATACTGAATCACCCAGGAGAGCCGCCGAGTCAAAACTCTTAAAACCAACTCCAGCTTTAGCCTCCTCCTGTTGATCGTTCCTCTGCTGGTCTGAAGACGGAGGACTAGGCTGTGACACTTTAGCTGCCCGAGCTCGGGTGACAGCACACGCCATGGGTTGTGCCTGGCACCGCTCGACCCACTCTCGCTCTTCCCTACTCACGTCGGCCGGCCTCTCGGCAACGACTAAGGGTAGAACCTCAGAAGCGGGCATTGCAAAGTCGTTGCCGAGAAGAAGGTCGACGCCCTCCACTGGCAGTTTCTCCACAATCCCAACATCCAATTCACGTGCCACACCATCCACCTCCAACTCCAACCGCACCAGCGGGTATGACCGAGTTGCATTAATACCCTGCACCACCACCACCCGAGCCGCATTTATAGGGTAGCCAGTCAAGTTTTTCATCAAAGTCTGGGAAGCACCTGTATCACGCAAGACCTCTACTCCATGCTTGCGCCCCGCCCACATCACGCAACCCCGTCCTCTATGGTCGCAAAAAACATCCTGAGCAGGGTTCGAGCCTCCCAGGTGCTTCTGCACTGGCTGTGCCTCAGCCTCTGACGAACTGCCCCGGGCAAACTCAGAAGGCTTCAGAGACACACCAATGTTGCAGGCCAAAGACACAGCTGCTGTAGGTGGTTTGCTAGGACAGACTCTTGCAAAGTGCCCCTTTTTATGACATTGATAACACTCTAACTCCCCTTTGGGCTTCCCTTGGTACTGGGAAGGGCCCGGCCCCTTCTTAAATGGGACGGTGCTAGTCTTGTGGTCAGTCTTGGTATCATAACTCTTGTACTTGTTTGCATAAGATATATTACTAACTCGGGGGGGTGGGGCGTCACGCCCCTTGTTACCTGCCTCACTACGCTGGGCAGACCCGCACCCACGAATTAATGATAGCCGGAGGTCAGCCATCTCAGCTGCCTCCTGTAGAGTTTTTGGATTCTTTTCTTTAATAGTTAAAGTCATTTCTGCACCTGTACACTTATAAAACTGCTCGAGCAGAAACAGCTCAGTCAACTGTTCGGCCGTCTCAGCTTTCTCAGAACGTGTCCAGTTTGTAAGTGCATCTTTTAAGTCCCGGGCATGCTCAAGAAAGGTCGCCTCCCTAGTCTTTGTAACACCCCGAAACTTCAATCGATATGTTTCTGGTTGCAACTCGTATGCCCGTAGGACAGCTCTCTTCAATTCTGGGTAGTCAATGCAAGACTCTAAAGGCAGTGCATCATAAGCCTTCAGACCCTTACCCGTAAGTCTGGAGGAGACTAGAGCTGCCCACTTCTCTTCAGGCCAATTATGCTCCCTACACTTCTTCTCAAAACGATTAAAAAATTCTGTGACTTCAGTTTCACTAAATGCCGGCACCAATTTGACTAAGTGGGACAAGGACTGTTCTCTTACTTGGCCCTCACGGCCCATCCGAATCCCTGTCGACTCTGCACGAGTCTTATCTAAGTCTATCTGAGCACAATATTTCTCGGAGTCGTATCTAAGCTCAGCCTCGTGCCTCCTGGTCTCATCCTCTTGCCTCCTAACCTCAATCTCATGCCTCCTAGTCTCATTCTCCTGCCTCCTAGACTCATTCTCCATCTTAGCAAGCTCGAGTTTAAATATCATCTCAGGAGACAGGCAGGAAGAGGGAGCTGCCACTACTGAAGGAGGGGGGGCAAGAACTGGGGAACCACCATACGCACCGCCCGAGCGCACTCCAATCTTCCAATTCTCATCTTCTCTGTGGGAGGGTGCTAACCTCCGGTACTTGAGTGGACGGCACTGTGGGAGTCGAGTGAGAGGGGATCTGGGGAGGAACCCCCCCAAACGCCCTCTCCTCCGAAACCCCATGTCGCCCACGCAACACCCAGGAAATCAGCTCCCCCTTGGACATCCCTCCTACATTGGATAGACCCAAAACCTTGGCTATCAGGTGCAAGCCATAAATATTCACCCCAGTCAACCTCTCCTCCGTCACGTGGTACCGCTTACTCACAAAAACTCTAGCATCCTCCTCACTGATTACTAACGGCACCTCTTCAACTGGCATCTCTCGCTCCTCGTCAATACTAGGGCACGACATACTGAAGTTCACAAAAAATTCTCGAGACAAAAGTGTTAAACTCCCTTATGTAAGCACTAATTACTAAATTAACTGGAGTCTCTTAAATGCTCTCCTAATTGCCTTACAAAAAAAAATATTCTTCAATATGTACGCTAAAGTACGAACAAACAAATGTTGTACAACTCTGCAAAAAATTATACTGTTCACAAAATCCTAAGCAAGGTCGCCATTTGTTACGACCGGGCACTCAGGTACACTAGGGCTCTTACACAGGACTCGAGTATGGCTCGCTGCCACAACGGAAACACACGATCCCAACCCCAGAGTACTGCCAGCCGAACAAAAAACGCCACTACCCTCCAGAGTTCTATCTGCTATAACGGGGTATACAAGAACTCGGTACTAGCGTTTCACACAACAGACTAATAACAAGACGGGAGTTATCTAGTCTGGTCAACAATCAAACAAAGAAGAAAGTACTACAACACTAAAGAATAGTGTTGGCCGAAGCCGAAGTAATCCACCCTTGAACTAAGAACTTAAGAAGTCCTCCACCCTCTACTTCGGATCGGCACTATTACGTTACGTTAAACAATAGTCCTCGAGCATCAAGCAAGGAATCTTCTGATAAGTTAGATGCTTCTCGAATACTCATAAGAAGTAAGTATCGGATTTTGAACAGCAATTTAATGAATAACTCACTGGTAATTAAAGGCTTTAAATTGACATAAGAAGAATTATAAGAATAAGCAATAGGATATGGCAAACATTAAGAAGAAGTACTCCGACAATGCACTGGCAATAGCCTACTAAGATTGTGCTCGTGGGCCACTAATCTCTGAAGTAGCTAAGCGTGCCACACATGAAATCAATAGTGCTTAAACAATAATATACATAAGGAGAAGCTTCAATACTATGCTGTATCTGCTGGTCGAGCAAAGTCTAGCTGGGATATCTAAGGTTAAGAGACAATGGCTGAGCAAGCGGCTCGTAGCCTAGCGAGGTCCTTAAGACTGTGCGGCCAAATTACGGTAATTGACGGGATGCTCTCTTGAGAGATCCAGATCACTAGTATCTGGTTCTCTCCTGGCGATCCTCTCAAAGTCAAGCAAATGAGATAGCACAGTGTTGGGTGGCATAGGCAAAAGCCCTCACTCGCAACACAGTGCTAAACTCCCACGGTACACAGTCAGAAAGACCACCTAGGCGTTCCACGTCTCCGTTGCAATTGTACTGGTTCAACCGCAACCTAGTACTCATAGGAAATCACAACTCAGAAACCCTATCCCAGTCTAGCATTGCCTAAACCAGCAGAAAACAGGAACATGAATAATCGCACACAGGGAAATGCATATACGAGTGCAACAAACATCAATCAATCCTATTCTAGTTAACCCTTCCAAAAATAGGCTATCTAACAGGCACTTATCTCGTGAGAACTCAAGCGATAATACTTTGGCTGACTAAATCTGCACCAAAGGGGTCATGGAGGTTAAACAGGGACGAGAAGAGAAGAAGATAGGCTGTTCAGAGAGTAGAGAAAGTTCACATCAGTCGGAAGAATATGGATAGTTGCAAGGGATATGAGAAGTCGCTTTGCCTGATGAGTTCTGAAGAAATGGTGGCAAGAACCTCTCTTTTTATACTCGGCCCTCTAGCGGCATATCTCAAACTACTTAAGGACCGCCCACTGGCAATCATGACGTCATATTCTCTCTCAATCTGGGATCGACAAAGAACTTCCCACGCGCTGAAAGGGAGGAAGGGAGGAGGGAGGAAGGAATTAGGCCTACCGGCCCGCGTGGCGCACTCACTGATCCCCGTTACGTAATATCTCTCTCTCTCTCCTCTCATCATTACATATAAGTCCCACACACAATACTTATAACTAATGATATAAAATAGAACTCGTTGACTCAGATGAAAACAAAATACATATTTATAATACTTATAGTACAACGGCTCACATAAACTAAGTTAGGAAACTCTACACAGACTACAGCCAAAGTTCCTGCCCTGACGATCCTAGCGAGAGTGGGGCCTGACTGGGCGTTCTGTACAGCATGCTCATACTCGACATGCGTCACAATATATATATATATATATATATATATATATATATATATATATTATATATATATATATATATCAGCGCGTATACCTGTTCTACAATGTATACGTTAATATCACGAACTAAGGTGTTTGCACTAATAAGATGGAGATGTATAGAATATGCGCTAATATCTTGCAGCATTCCTAAGTATGGTATAAGATGAACTACTGTATATAGAAATATACAATGATAACTTACTAAATTATTGAATATGCGCTATATCCATAAATTATAGATTATGCCCAAATTATTAAAATGATGGAATTATGCTCGAATAACTTAAAAGGCATGGATTAGGCCAATGCACTACTGCTAAGTAAATATGTAACGTTAACTTAAGGGGGTGACTGGCTTTTTATTTTTCTCTCTTTCCCTGGCTTGTATCCAATCGGCCCCATTCAGTCAACTGTTTTAAGACGTTTATCCCCATCCAGGTGTTGATTTCATCCTGGCGAGCGATAGCGAGCCAGCACTGTATGGAGAAATCCGGATTCGCCGGAGACATTTTTCTATCGAAAAATTTACTAATTTAGCTTGCTGTCAAAACAAAAATATATGTATGCTGGCTCGCTACCGCTCGCCAGGAAAATATTGACACTTGGATGGGGGTAAACGTCTTAAAACAGTAGGCTGAATGGGGCCTAATGGATACAAGCCAGAGAAAGAGAGAAAAGGAGATACAAAAAACGGGTCGGTCCCCTTAATATTGGGCTCGGATTTGTGTCGTTTAGTTTACATTCGGCATTGACACCTGCCACGTGCACGAGATATTAACGCACGTGTTAGAGTGTACGGTCGCGCTAATAAGTCATGTCCCAGCTGTCATTACGTTTGGCTTGCTCTGTGCTGTATTAATGTCTGTCAGATGTTGAATAGGGTGGGTAAGTGTAGGAACATGTTTGTATATTTCACTTGATATGAAGAACTTAGGCTTAGATATTGCTGATACTAATTCTTGATCAAAACATACTTGGTGCCGAGACATCACTTATTAGCGCGACTGTACCACACTGCAA
Source organism: Lithodes maja (assembly GCA_037953745.1). Taxonomy (NCBI): domain Eukaryota; kingdom Metazoa; phylum Arthropoda; class Malacostraca; order Decapoda; family Lithodidae; genus Lithodes; species Lithodes maja. The sequence continues at coordinate 7,532 of JBAKBP010035870.1, forward strand.
AGACTATATAATTTGAGTTTATAATTATGTGATTACAGTATTTATAGTATTACAGATTTTCACTAAAGGGATTTTTTTTTTCGAACCTCCTTCTCTCATGTTTAGCCCCATTAGTTTTGAGATATTAAGACGTTCGCCCCTTTAGTTTGGCGATTTTAAGGTGTTTTGCCAAATTTCTGTCCATTTTAAGACTTTTCGTGCCATTTAAGTGTTGAATTTTTCTTCGCGAGCGATAGCGAGCCTGTAATTTAGAAGCAACGGGGCCGGGACATTTTGATATCAAAAAATGTACAAATTTATATCGAAGGAGGGTCTTGGGGTTATTTTTTTTTAAAGCTTGATGGGGTCTAGGAAGCACACACAAAAATCTCCCCTTAATCTGAGTTATGGGGGCATTACAACCTCATTACCCACTCCTTAGCACACGGGGAGAGGCGCGTATTTGGTGTGTGTGTGTGTGTGTGTAGGTGTGTGTGTGTAGGTGTGTGTTTGTGTGTGTGTGTGTGTGTGTAGGTGTGTGGTGTGTGTGTGTGTGTGTGTGTGGGGAGGTGTGTGTGTGTGTGTGTGCATTTCAGAGGTTATTATATGGGGTACATTTTGAGTGTTTAACCCCTTCTGTACCGGCGAAGTCATTCATATTGTATTCTATCTTTTGTGCAGATTAAGAAGGATCTGTGGTAGTAAAAATGGTTAAGGGGAGGTTTTTAGTTAGTTCCCTAGACTTCCATCAAGCTTAAAATTACACTCTCTAGGCCCCCTTTCAAGATAAATGTGTACATTTTTCGGTAGAAAAATTTCCCGGCCAAAGGCCGGTTCCTCTTAAATTACAGGCTCGCTATCGCTCGCCAGGAAAACATCGACACCTAAATTGCATGAAAGGTCTTAAAATTGACAGAAACGGCGCGAAAGTTCTTAATTATGGTGCGAATGTCTTAACATATCAAAAGCAATGGGGCTAAACGAGGGAGAAAGGGGTCCAGAAAAAAATAATCCCTCAAGTGGAGATCTCCCCTTAAGCGAGATAGTTCGAGATAGCCTGTTAATATAATCGTCTGGCAGTAGCCAAAGTAAAGTCAAACGGACGCCACCGGTACTGAACGGGTTAAGGGGAGATTTCCACCTGGAGGATATTTTTTCTTCTGAACCTCTTTCTCCCTCATGTTTAGCCCCATTGCTTGTGAGATTTAAAGACGCTTGCCCCATTAGTTTGGCGATTTTAAGAACCCTCGCCCCATTTCTGTCAATTTTAAGACCATTCGTGCCATTTAGGTGTCGATTTTTTCCTGGCGAGCGATAGCGAGCCTGTAATTTAAGGGGAACCGGCCTTCGGCCGGGAAATTTTTCTACCGAAAAATGTACAAATTTATCTTGAAAGGGGGTCAAGGGGGAGTAATTTTAAGCTTGATGGAAGTCTAGGGAATCAACTAAAAACCTTCCCTTAAGAGTTTAGAGTGTGTGACTATATTACCAGTGTTATATAACCTAAGGTAAGGTCTTGTCTTATAAGGGGAGAGGGCTCGTTTTTCTGGGCCCCCTTCTTCCTCATGTTTAGCCCCATTAGTCTTCAGATTACAAGACGTTCGGCCCATTATTTTGGCGATTTTAAGGCCTTTCGCCTCATATTTGCCAATATTAAGGCTTCTTGTCATTTTGGTGTCGATTTTTTCCTGACGAGCAATAGCAAGCCTTTCGCCGGGAAATTTTTCTATCGAAAAATGTAAAATTTCATCTAGAAGGAGGGTCTTGAGCGGGGTTTTTATTTAAGCTTGATGGAGGTCTAGGGAGGAAACTAAAAAACGAATAAAATTATACATAAGTGAACACATAATTACGCCCCTCCCTCCTTAATTAAAATTATAATTCGGTATTCTTTTATTAAAATGTTTAGGTTATGTAAAGATTAATAATACACAATGGATTTGCTGGAATATGTTTGACTATCATTTCTTATTGCATGTTTTATGATTTAATTTTTGATCAGACAATATATTGGTTTATTATATAATTCAGTTTGCAATAATATCTGCGTTACTATATGTACAGCAAATCACACACACACACACATACACGTTCACTCACTCTCTCTCTCTCTCTCTCTCTCTCCTTGCTCATCGCCTTGTTAATGTCATTTGTGGAGGTAACAGTACCTTCATGCTCTCTTACCTGTTGGCCTCAGAGAGAGAGAGAGAGAGAGAGAGAGAGAAGGAGGGGTAGTTTGTGTGTGTGTGTGTGTGTGTGTTTTAAATGCTGGTGAAAAAATATGATTGATCGAAAAACGCCAAACTCAAATAGAAATTATAAAAAGTAAGTTACCGATAGAAGCTTTAACTATTTATTTTCTTCCACTTTTGTTTTTCTTTTTCTTTTTGACGATGATAAATTTTGTGATGGTTTAAAGTTTTTGAGGAAGAGTGATGAGAAGCCTTAATGAGAAGTGATGTTCAAAGTTTGGGAGTGGGTTTTAAGAAGTTTATGACAGGGCGCTGTTTTCTTTAGACCACCCCTCAGCCCATTGTTATTAGTGTTAGTATTGTTAGTATTTTTATTATATATAAACAAAAAAGTAGTAGTAGTAGTAGTAGTAGTAGTAGTAGTAGTAGTAATAGTATTCTCCATCACCACTGCCACCACCATTGCCACCACTACCAGTATTTAGCATGAGGCACTCCCTATCACCACCAACAACGCCCTCTACCCCTCCCCCATTTGAAGCACCACCACCACCACCATTCTTCGCCATCACCACCCAGCAATTAGCATGAGGCATTCCCTATAACCACCACCACCAACTCCCTCTCCCGGGGCTGTTCGGCCAGGCAGCTTAGGGAACAACAACAACAACAACAACTCCCTCTCCCCCCATTCTCACCACCGCCACCATCACCATTCTTCATCACTACCACCACCATAAACACCACCAGCAACTCCCTCTCCCTCCATCTTCACTACCATCACCAGCACCATTCTTCACCTCCACCACCACCAACAACAACTACCCCTCCCCCATCCTCACCACCATTAGCAGCGCCATTCTTCACCATCATCACCCTCAGCATTTAGCATAAGGCAGCACCCTAGCCTAGGAGTTGAGCGGTAGTCAGGAAGGTGCCACCAGTACGAGAGTGCCAGGGGTGGGTGCCAGAGGTGGGAGGGAGAGCTTGGATTCACTCAATAACCTTTATTTACCGCGCCATAGAACTCCGATTGGGTTGATTAAAATGTGAATGCAATGAGCTTCAGTGATGCGTTAAGTCGTGTGTGTGTGTGTGTGTGTGTGTGTGTGTGTGTGTGTGTGTGTGTGTGTGTGTGTGTGTGTTGTCGAATGTAATTTCATTGTCATGTCTGTATGTGTGTGGTCATGAAAGTAGAGTACAAAACTCAACAGAGAGAGAACATGTGTACATACAGTATATGTTACTCAGTTACTTTTAGTTACTCAGTTACTTGTTCGTCAAGGGGAATCCACGCAATGCGAGCTAAGCTCATTATTATCGCGCCTCCTTAACTGGGAATGTATTGCGTGAAATGCATGTTAAGTGTTTTATGTACTGTTGGAATGGCTGTGGATGTGTGTGTAGTCTGTATTTAGCCAATTGGCTACATCGGAAACGAAGGCTTAGGGTGGATCTGTATGGTACCATTCTCACTATAGACGGTACCGTCTCGCCCGAAGGCTTAGGTAGCCATCAGCTTAGGTGAACCATATGATACCCATCTCGCCTTGTACCATTTTTGCCAACCCCAGATGGGACGTCACAACGTCGTCCACTTATTCCAGGTACCTATTTACAGCTAGGTGAACTGAGGCTAACACATGAAAGGAGACAAGCCCAATTTGTCTCCGCCCGGCCGGGGATTGAACCCCCGACCCCTCGTGTGTGAGACGAGAGCTCTACCTACTAGGCTACGGGATGTGTGTGTGTGTGTGTGTGTGTGTGTGTGTTTAGAAAGCAGATTGTTGTAATGTCAGAGATAGGGGAAGCTGGTGAGAGCTGTAATAAAGTTAGATAAACAATCCTGAAGAAAGAAATACATAAATAAATAACACCAATCCGTCTTGCCCCCAAACGTTGCAATTCCGTCAAATGGAAAAATGTGAAAAATAAGTGTTTGTAGATGACAAATAAGTGTATAGAGACATTGACCCACCGACAATTGCAATATTTCCCATTGCTCGATTTCACTGCAAGGCATTGATTGATGATGTTCAGTCGCAGTCAAAATTTGTGTACTACTTCCATCAACTCGACACGAATATAAGGGAACAATATCCTTAAGGGGAGTTTTTTTCTGGACCCCCTTCTCCCTCATGTTTAGCCCCAATAGTTTTGAGATTATAAGACGTTTGGTCCATTAGTTTATCGATTTTAAGACCTTGCGCCCCATTTCTTTGTCAATATTAACACTTCGTGCCATTTGAGTTTCCATTTTTTCATGGAGTCGCCTGATACACATCGATGCCCACTCAGCTCTGGCCCTGCTCAAGAACTGTTTCTCCATCCCAAAACTCCAATACCTCCTGCGCACATCGATGACTTACACGAACAACGGCGGCCTCCAAGAATTAGACAGCATAATCCGAGATGCAGTGACCAGCATCACCAACGTGGAATTTAAAGAACAGGCCTGGACACAAGCCACCCTTCCTGTCCGCCTCGGGGGCTTGGGCATACGGAGAGCCTCGGATATTGCCTCCCCAGCCTTTATCTCTTCCCTCATCGCGACCACAACGACCTCGTATTGTCCATCCTTTATTCTAAACCCGGAATGACACTTAACGGGGACGTAACAGCAGCGATTAACACCTGGAAGGGAAGTACAGGAGTAGAGGAGGAGCCTCAGGGTACCTCCAGGAGCAAGCAGAAAGCGTGGGATACCATCTCGGCGAAGAAAACACAAGAAAATCTCCTAACCAATGCAGACCAGGTTGCAAAAGCACGCCTCCAGGCAGCCGCCCGTTCGGAGAGTGGCTTGTGGTTACACGCCATCCCCATCCCACCTCTTGGAACTCACTTGGATGCTGAAGCGCTCCGGGTCGCCATCGCGCTCAGAGTGGGTGCGGCAGTTTGTCACCCACACACTTGCAAGTGTGATGGGAGGATGGATGCTCAAGGTCACCATGCCTTGTCATGTAATTACAACGCAGGCCGCCTGCCAAGACACTCTGCACTAAATGATGTCATAAAACGGGCCCTGCAGAGTGCTAACTGCGCATCAATCCTCGAACCACATGGACTTCACAGAGAAGACGGCAAACGGCCAGATGGGATGACCACTTACCCTTACAAGAATGGCCGGTGCCTCGTGTGGGATGCCACATGTGTTGACACTTTCTCCACAACCAACGCCGCCAGAAACGCCGACGAAGCAGGTGAAGCCGCCCGGATAGCAGAAAATAAAAAGCGAGAAAAATATCAAGCCATCGCCAGAATTCATCAGTTCGAGCCCCTGGCATTCGAAACTTCAGGAGTCTTCGGCCCTACCACCCTTAAGATGGTGAATGAAATAGGCCGTAAAATCAGAGAAGTTTCAGGAGAACCCCGGGAAACCCTCTGGCTCAAGCAAAGACTAGGGATGGCTATCCTCCGGGGCAATGCCACCAGCGTCATGAGCTCAGTTCGACAGGACTGGGTCATGCCACTGCGTGAGGCCCCGGCAGGAGTGGTGTATCCGTAGTCTTTCCACAGTAGGGTAAAACAAAACACAAACTTTATTTGCATGTAACATGTGTGATACACATTAATAAAAGGGGATGTGTCGGATGGTTGAAAGCCACAGTTGCTCGCGCGTTTGGGGCTAGCAACACGTATTATGAAAAACATGCATCCTCCTTCATTCACTGTCCCCCCCTTCACTCACTCAACCCCACAATTTGCCGGAGGATAACAGGTTTTTCACAATACGTAGACGGAGGTCTTTTAAAAAAAAAAAAAAAAAAAAATTCATGGCGAGCGATAGCAATTTTCTATCGAAAATTGTACAAATTTATTTCGAAGGGGGATCTGGGGGGGGGGGGGGGAGTATATTTCAAGTTTGATGGACGTCTAGGGAGGAAATAACATTATAGACACAAATAATAATAACAATACAATGTCTCCCATTAATATTGAAGCTATCAGAACACAATTATTTCCAAGAGAGAGAGAGCGAGAAATCTTGTACCTCCTCTATTGAAGTTAACTATACTCTGTTTGCCTTCACTGGGCGGGATATTGACATGATCCTAGCTTGATTAACCCTTTCTGTACCGGCGACGTGTTTTTAGTTGTATTGTATCTATATTTAGCCGATTGTGTGCAGTTTAAGAAGGATCTGTGGTAGTAAAAAGGGATAAATGAGATATTTCGAAGCCTGTTCATTTGTTGGAGGTCTTTATTAAACTGAATACAAATTAAATGTCTGTTTATCCGCTTGTGCTTTCTTCATCGTCTCTCTCTCTCTCTCTCTCTCTCTCTCTCTCTCTCTCTCTCTCTCTCTCTCTCTCTCTCTCTCTCTCTAAAACCCCACGAGCCATTATCGATGTTGCACTGAGAGTAGGCAGCGCGCGAGAGAGAGAGAGAGGGAGTAGGGGAGAGGGGAGGGGGGCGGTAGCTGGTGGGGGGGGGGGCGGCGTGTGTTGATAGTTGCAAGATGCGGCTACGTGACTGCCCACCCACTATCGAACTATCCAATGTACGCCGAATAGTACACCATTAAATTCCAGGCTATAGGAGGAAACCGGATGGCATATATACGTGTGGATAGTCGAGCGGGTGGATTGGGCTGTGGATAGTCGGGTGGAGGCGGAAGGGGATGGTAGCGGGATTGGATTTTATGGGGAATATTTGCAGCCTCGCCTATCCAGCTCAGGGGGCAGCCATTTTGTTTCTCTGGCGGCTCGCGGTGGGGGGTGAGAGGGTGGGGGGGGGGGTATAATGGAGAGGGGAGGGGGGGGGACGCTTAAATGGCACTCTCTATCCTCTCTATCTATCTATTTCCGTAAAACATTATGAGCATTTTTAAACATGCAGCCTAAGAAAACTGGCAAATATTTTAGGTTTTAGGAGTATAGTTGGTTGTTGGAAGGAACATAATAATTAACACAATTAATAAGGCTTCAGTCATTGTACTTTCTCTACAGCTTCATGTACGTTAATTGTGAGGCAAATATAGTATTGATTACGTTAGCTAATAATAGACGATAAGCTTACAAAGGATGTCTTGTTGGTGTAATTGTTTGAGTGTTTAAGATATGTATGTGGCAACCCAGGTTCGAATCCCGGGTGGAGCACATGCTTTCATAAATTTCATTGGGTGGTGTTTGGTGTTGTGAGTTAAATTGGTTAATTAGATTAATCATAGAGTTAAACTTGTTTTTTTCTATTAATCCTCCTAATCCTATGACGTTTGTGTTTTATTTGAGCTTTCCTTTTTTTCTATTAATCCTCCTAATCCTATGACGTTTGTTTTATTTGAGCTTTCCTTTTTTTCTATTAATCCTCCTAATCCTATGACGTTTGTTTTATTTGAGCTTTTTTCTATTAATCCTCCTAATCCTATGACGTTTGTTTTATTTGAGCTTTCCTTTTTTTCTATTAATCCTCCTAATCCTATGACGTGTGTTTTATTTGAGCTTTTTTCTATTAATCCTCCTAATCCTATGACGTTTGTGTTTTATTTGAGCTACCGCTTGGCAATTTTCTTTAGTTTATGAGTGGTCTCTTGTTCTGTGTTGACATTATGTTATTTGTTATACAAGTAATCATTATATTAAGTGCAATATGTGTTTGTTTGCGCAAGTTTTAACACATAATATTTGGTGTACACAATAGGCATAGCCAGTTGTTGTCAGTTAACCCTGTCTGGTGCGGGGCGGGTTATTTTGGTACGCCCTGTTTCACTCCATTGGTTTGGAGATTATAAAGCGTTTCACCTTATTAGAGTGGCGATTATAAGACACTTCACACCATTCAGATGTCAATTTTTTCTGCGCGAGCGATAGCGAGCCTACAATTTAGGAGAAGCATGCCTTTGACCGGGTATTTTTTCTACCGAAAAATTTACATTTTTTATCTTAAAGGGGCTCTTAAGGTGGCGTTTTAATTTTGTATGATATTTTCTTAGATTGAAGGGGGTCATGGGGAGGAGTTTTTTTTGTAGTGTATGGAAACAAAATTCATATGTCGAAAATGGCAACAGCAATCAAAACCCTCAATAATAATAAATATATCTAAAAAATCATAATAACTCCCGAGACGTTGCACCAGCTAGTGTTTTAGGGATTTGGTAGTAATTAGCCTGATCAAACAGTAAACATGGAACTGCCAAACACCCGTAGCCTGACCATAGTGACTCCTCTTATACTGGCGCGCACCTTTAATTGGTCATAGGGGAGGAGTTGATTTGTTGGTGCATTTATATATTTATTTATTGTTTTTGTTGAGAGAGAGAGAGAGAGAGTACACAACACCACCACCCTCTCGCAAGAACCGCAATATAGCTTAGAGAGAGAGAGAGAGAGAGAGAGAGAGAGAGAGAGAGAGAGAGAGAGAGAGAGAAAATATGTGAATGAGTGTATGTTGTAAATAATAGAGTTGGAACATGACACTTATAACCGCGACTGTACATAGCGAGCCACAGTACTGATCACAGGTTTAGATTTAAGCCGGTATAACACGAGAACATTTATAGTCAACATTCGATGATCAACATTTTTCTGGCAACATTTCTGGAATAGTTTGCAACGGTATCGGAAACTAGACTGATGATAGATGAATTTAGGCGACCGAAATATTATATATGTTGACCACATAAGCTGCCAGACCAGTGTTGAGAATAAATGTTGAGGGAAAAAGATATCTGTGATATCTGATTTATTCGTTCAAGTGATTGTAACCTTGGCTAGGGAGAGCGTGAGAAAGACAGTGTTAATAATAGGGTGTGTGTGTGTGTGAGAGAGAGAGAGAGAGAGAGAGAGAGAGAGAGAGAGAGAGAGAGAGAGAGAGAGAGATTATCTTTATGTGTGTGTAAGTTAGAGGAAGAGAGAGAATGAGCGTGTATTGCATGTCTGTGTGTGTATGAAAGAGAAAAAACGTAATTGGGAGTGTCTTTTAGTAAGTGTAAGAGAGAGAGTGAGTGAGTGAGTGAGTGAGTGAGTGAGTGAGTGAGTGAGTGAGTGAGTGACCGACCGACCGAGACCGACCTTTAAGAAACCGGAAAGAAAATGTGCCAAAAAGGAACCTGAAAAATAAATGGTGAACACGTCTGCCAGAAATGTACAGTTAGGGGGAAGACAAAAACAAAAAAATAACTCTATACACAGTAAAACGTTCATTCGATAATATGAAAAAGTCCTCTAGAAAAATCGAGCAACTCAACCAGGTGACCATTTTAACCAGTGATTCTCGACCGGTAACCAATACTATGAGGTTAGGTTAGGTTAGATTAGGTTAGGTTAGGTTAGGTTAGGTTAGATTAGGTTAGGTTAGGTTAGGTTAGGTTAGGTTAGGTTAGCTTAGGTTCAGTTAGATTATTATTTAGTTAGATTAGATTAGGTTATGTTAGATTCAGTTAGGTTAGATTTGGTTAGATTAGATTAGGTTAGGTTAGATTAGATTCGGTTAGGTTAGTTAGGTTAAAGTATATTCAAGCTAACCTGTCAGAATTTTGTTTAACGCTGTCTTTCTATGCTTCCTATATTACCTTCCGTTACAGGCAGCTTCTTATTTTACCTCCTGTTTATACATTGGAAAACAAAATAGAGAGAGACTAGTGGCACCAATATGGCAGAGGTTAGCTGATCTCTGTACTATAGTGTCTCTGACCAAACCTAATTCATATACTGTGGGAGAGTCCTTCAAATACTGTGCTACATTATAACCCGTGTCATCGCTACATTATAACCCGTGTCATCGCTACATTATAACCCGTGTCATCGCTACATTATAACCCGTATCATCGCTACATTTTACACATTTTCCGGGAAATGTTACGACATTTTTGGTGTGACCGGGTTTACATTCATTTTGTATATGATTTCAATCACCTACAAGATCCATACAATAATTCTAATATAAGTAGATAGGCTATACGTCATTCAGTTTATAAGTAGGTAGGCTATACGTCATTCAGTTTATAAGTAGATAGGCTATACGTCATTCAGTTTATAAGTAGATAGGCTATACGTCATTCAGTTTATAAGTAGGTAGGCTATACGTCATTCAGTTTATAAGTAGATAGGCTATACGTCATTCAGTTTATAAGTAGATAGGCTATACGTCATTCAGTTTATAAGTAGATAGGCTATACGTCATTCAGTTTATAAGTAGATAGGCTATACGTCATTCAGTTTATAAGTAGATAGGCTATACGTCATTCAGTTTATAAGTAGATAGGCTATACGTCATTCAGTTTATAAGTAGATAGGCTATACGTCATTCAGTTTATAAGTAGATAGGCTATACATCATTCAGTTTATAAGTAGATAGGCTATACGTCATTCAGTTTATAAGTAGATAGGCTATACGTCCTTCAGTTTATAAGTAGATAGGCTATACGTCATTCAGTTTATAAGTAGATAGGCTATACGTCCTTCAGTTTAAAAGTAGATAGGCTATACGTCATTCAGTTTATAAGTAGATAGGCTATACGTCATTCAGTTTATAAGTAGATAGGCTATACGTCATTCAGTTTAGTACTATGAATTATATTAGGTAATACTATTAAATCAAATGATATTCAGTTGATGTGGCCACATTATTATGACGTCACGGATGGATCAGCATTATGGATTTAATCGTGATAATATATAATGCCAATTTGAATCCTAATCACTGCAAACTCATTTGTATGACCACACTACTGAGTTTTCCATCAATAAGTAATTGTTTTGTTAACCCTTTGAAGATTATGACGCATTTTGACAGCTTATTCTGGCTATCATTAGACGATTTTAGACAATTTACGAAGGATCAGTGGGAATATATGGGTAAAGACTATCTCATTTAACCCTCTGCCTTCTATGTACCCTTTCTAATCTGAATAAAATCGTCTAATAATAGCCATAAAACAGAATAGAAGTGCGTCATGGATCCTCAGAGGGTTAATTGTTTTGGTTATTAGACTCATTTATATCAATCCTGACTTATGATGTTATTGGTGGTTTGTTGTCTTCTATAGTCCAGTTATTATTGGTAGGCTAGAAATCCTGACCTCTAACCTCTGTAGCTCAAAAAGAGCGAGAGCAAATGGGCTGGAAATTGCTACACCTATTCCCTGGCTGGCTCTTCCCAATTGGTAGCTATTTTCGCTCGATTACTCTTGTCGTTTATGAGTTCCAGAGGTTAGTGGTCAAGATTTTTGACCTACCTATAGTGAATGAAGTATAGTTGCCATTGATAAACTATTTACTCAATGAAGTATAGTTGCCATTGATAAACTATTTACTCAATTGTACTGTGTTAAATTATGAATAATAAAAGGTGTTCATCTTTTCGTTATTTCTCGATCACAAGTACCCATACCCTGTTCCAAGTACCCAT
>JBAKBP010035871.1:0-19047 GCA_037953745.1 Lithodes maja
GTGTGGGGGGGGGGGGGGGCACAGGTTTCTTCAGCTCTCCTACCTCCTTGCTTTACCCACGTATCTTTCCTATACTCTCCCTCCCTCCCCCCACGTACTCTACCCACACCACCACCAGCTGGTTTGGGTTCAGAACAAGGTACTGCTTTTAGAGACGGCTATACATACGCATATTTGGGCTGGGGCACCCATATATATATATATATATATATATATATATATATATATATATATATATATATATATATATATATACATATCTGACATACGGAGCCCTGTATGTTAATTTAAGAGTTAGAATTAGAGTTGAAGGAGCCGCACTACCCAAACGGTGAAGCAGTGGGGAAACTACCTCGCCCGCAAACCAGCAAACTAGCCTTCACACCTGCGTGCGTCATAGGGGACTCTGCAAACTACTTGATGACCGACGCTATGACGTATGTTCGACGCCAGGAGCTGTGATTGGACCAGGCACCTGCTATGCAACTCGAGGAGCTGTGAGTGGACCAGGCACCTGTTATGCGACTCGAGGAGCTATGATTGGAGCCGGCACCACCCTCGCCTCCTGATTCGTTCCTACACCATCATTGTTTGGTATATAAGACCCGAGTTGTGGGCATTCAAATCAGTCTCATTTGGAGTTGGGGAAGGTGAACTTGCAGCTGGAGGAAGACGGGGTGAAGTATTATAATGGATTGTGACTGTCAGTCAGATTATATATGTGTGTGTTAAGTGTGTTCGGTGTAAACACTTACGTTATGTTGGTTAGTGAGATATGTGATTGGGACGTTAATACTATTATTGTGTACTTAACTATTTGATTGCGAATTGACGTTAACGCTACTATTATGTGCTTAACTATTTGTAATGCCCTCGAAAATGTCCCGCACCCACAATAATACTAACCCGAGTTGACGTCAGGTATAGCGTAAAATAGTCGGAGATGGTAAGTCCAATAAACTCATCACGTGATAACACCACGAGACTATCACCTGGTTCTTAAAAATCGGACTAAGGTTGCTATATTTTTAGTACGTCCGTGGTAGTACAGTGGGTTAGCGCGCGGGCCTGGTGGTGATGGTTGGGTCACTAACCAGGGTTCGAACCCCACCCAAGGCATCTCAAAACCTGTGGGTTTTTAGGGGGGTTAAATTCCCTTCAGAGGTTCGTACCCCGCGCCAGGTACCAGGAAAAGTTGATCCTAAAGGTAGCCTGGGGATATTTCAGGAGACCATGAATTCCCTTCACACCCAGCATTTCATTGGTGGCAGCTAGGGAACGTGACCAGGTAGCTACGTGGAGCACCCGTCACGCGAACCCTATACCAACAATATTGAGATTGCTGAGGTAATACAGCTACGATACCTTACGACCTTAAAATAGGCTAGGGACTAGCCTAGTTAAAGAAGGATGTAATGTAATGCCCTCGAAAATGTCCCGCACCCACAATAATACTAACCCGAGTTGACGTCAGGTATAGCGTAAAATAGTCGGAGATGGTAAGTCCAATAAACTCATCACGTGATAACACCACGAGACTATCACCTGGTTCTTAAAAATCGGACTAAGGTTGCTATATTTTTAGTACGTCCGTGGTAGTACAGTGGGTTAGCGCGCGGGCCTGGTGGTGATGGTTGGGTCACTAACCAGGGTTCGAACCCCACCCAAGGCATCTCAAAACCTGTGGGTTTTTAGGGGGGTTAAATTCCCTTCAGAGGTTCGTACCCCGCGCCAGGTACCAGGAAAAGTTGATCCTAAAGGTAGCCTGGGGATATTTCAGGAGACCATGAATTCCCTTCACACCCAGCATTTCAATAATACTAACCCGAGTTGACGTCAGGTATAGCGTAAAATAGTCGGAGATGGCAAGTCCAATAAACTCATCACGTGATAACACCACGAGACTATCACCTGGTTCTTAAAAATCGGACTAAGGTTGCTATACTTTTGTACGTCCGTGGTAGTACAGTGGGTTAGCGCGCGGGCCTGGTGGTGATGGTTGGGTCACTAACCAGGGTTCGAACCCCACCCAAGGCATCTCAAAACCTGTGGGTTTTTAGGGGGGTTAAATTCCCTTCAGAGGTTCGTACCCCGCGCCAGGTACCAGGAAAAGTTGATCCTAAAGGTAGCCTGGGGATATTTCAGGAGACCATGAATTCCCTTCACACCCAGCATTTCATTGGTGGCAGCTAGGGAACGTGACCAGGTAGCTACGTGGAGCACCCGTCACGCGAACCCTATACCAACAATATTGAGATTGCTGAGGTAATACAGCTACGATACCTTACGACCTTAAAATAGGCTAGGGACTAGCCTAGTTAAAGAAGGATGTAATGTAATGCCCTCGAAAATGTCCCGCACCCACAATAATACTAACCCGAGTTGACGTCAGGTATAGCGTAAAATAGTCGGAGATGGTAAGTCCAATAAACTCATCACGTGATAACACCACGAGACTATCACCTGGTTCTTAAAAATCGGACTAAGGTTGCTATACTTTTGTACGTCCGTGGTAGTACAGTGGGTTAGCGCGCGGGCCTGGTGGTGATGGTTGGGTCACTAACCAGGGTTCGAACCCCACCCAAGGCATCTCAAAACCTGTGGGTTTTTAGGGGGGTTAAATTCCCTTCAGAGGTTCGTACCCCGCGCCAGGTACCAGGAAAAGTTGATCCTAAAGGTAGCCTGGGGATATTTCAGGAGACCATGAATTCCCTTCACACCCAGCATTTCATTAATGTAATGCCCTCGAAAATGTCCCGCACCCACAATAATACTAACCCGAGTTGACGTCAGGTATAGTGTAAAATAGTCGGAGATGGTAAGTCCAATAAACTCATCACGTGATAACACCACGAGACTATCACCTGGTTCTTAAAAATCGGACTAAGGTTGCTATACTTTTAGTACGTCCGTGGTAGTACAGTGGGTTAGCGCGCGGGCCTGGTGGTGATGGTTGGGTCACTAACCAGGGTTCGAACCCCACCCAAGGCATCTCAAAACCTGTGGGTTTTTAGGGGGGTTAAATTCCCTTCAGAGGTTCGTACCCCGCGCCAGGTACCAGGAAAAGTTGATCCTAAAAGGTAGCCTGGGGATATTTCAGGAGACCATGAATTCCCTTCACACCCAGCATTTCATTGGTGGCAGCTAGGGAACGTGACCAGGTAGCTACGTGGAGCACCCGTCACGCGAACCCTATACCAACAATATTGAGATTGCTGAGGTAATACAGCTACGATACCTTACGACCTTAAAATAGGCTAGGGACTAGCCTAGTTAAAGAAGGATGTAATGTAATGCCCTCGAAAATGTCCCGCACCCACAATAATACTAACCCGAGTTGACGTCAGGTATAGTGTAAAATAGTCGGAGATGGTAAGTCCAATAAACTCATCACGTGATAACACCACGAGACTATCACCTGGTTCTTAAAAATCGGACTAAGGTTGCTATACTTTTAGTACGTCCGTGGTAGTACAGTGGGTTAGCGCGCGGGCCTGGTGGTGATGGTTGGGTCACTAACCAGGGTTCGAACCCCACCCAAGGCATCTCAAAACCTGTGGGTTTTTAGGGGGGTTAAATTCCCTTCAGAGGTTCGTACCCCGCGCCAGGTACCAGGAAAAGTTGATCCTAAAAGGTAGCCTGGGGATATTTCAGGAGACCATGAATTCCCTTCACACCCAGCATTTCAATTATTGTCACCAATGAAATGCTGGGTGTGAAGGGAATTCATGGTCTCCTGAAATATCCCCAGGCTACCTTTAGGATCAACTTTTCCTGGTACCTGGCGCGGGGTACGAACCTCTGAAGGGAATTTAACCCCCCTAAAAACCCACAGGTTTTGAGATGCCTTGGGTGGGGTTCGAACCCTGGTTAGTGACCCAACCATCACCACCAGGCCCGCGCGCTAACCCACTGTACTACCACGGACGTACTAAAAGTATAGCAACCTTAGTCCGATTTTTAAGAACCAGGTGATAGTCTCGTGGTGTTATCACGTGATGAGTTTATTGGACTTACCATCTCCGACTATTTTACGCTATACCTGACGTCAACTCGGGTTAGTATTATTGTGGGTGCGGGACATTTTCGAGGGCATTACACTATTTGATTGGGAATTAACGTGAACGCTATTATTATGTACTTAACTATTTTAGTTGCCTAACTTGTGGACTAAAGCAACTCTTTAAGTAATTGGGTTATGATGAAAGTAATACTATTGTTTTATATTAATACTTACGAGTTCTTTCATTTTCTTTGAATTAAGCTTACATTGCTTAATGGTGCTTAGTACGGTGATGCTATTGTCTCGTATTAGTAATATCGCCTTAGACTAACATGGCTGTGTTAATATTACTTCTAGTGATTTGCTAAGCTGAAGAAAATTCTTTTGCTTCAAAATATTATATTTTGCTTTTCATATTATTTGAGTGAGACCTGAATCGAATCTATGAAGCGATCCTGTAACTTTATTTACTCATAATCAAACCAATGTTACGTGGTTAAGAAATACATTTAACTAATTATTAAATATATATCTAACTTTTTATGTGACTTTGATATTACTCCTGATGTTAATAATAATATAATCCTATTAACGTAAGACAAGAACCAAGAATAATTACATTAAATATAAATAAAAGGACATAAGAAAACTATCTATTCATTTCAAAAAGGGTAAGAGACAGAAATATTCTTACTTTAATATTTATCTTTCAAGACTTTTTATAAAATTAATAGTCCTTCTTTAGATATAACTTATTCGGTTCATAACCATAGCCTACTAAGCTTCGGTTAAATAATAATTCTTTATAAATACTAAATGACTTTAATTAGTTTCAGTATTTTTCATAATTAAAGAGTATCAGTCAATAAAGGATACTAAGTCCTAAGATCCAAAAGGAAAGGAAGCAACAACAGGAAATTATTTTATTAGATTTTACTTTTGTTTTGCCTTCAGCTGACTGATACCTTAATATATATCTCTGTGCTATCTAGATTCATCAAGTTAACCACTTGAGGATCAAGATACGTAACAGAAGAGTGGCGACCTCGCCAGGATTCGTTTCATACAGTTTCACTCGGTTTCATTAACGTTTCACTACTTAAAAATCAAATATTAATCATGCCTCAACTAATTAATGAAGAAGATGATCGAGTTTTCATAGAATCAGAACCCACAGCCCCTGATATTGACTGTCTGTCAAAATCCGAACTGAAAGTGCTTGCCTCACATCTCCAATTAACTGTCTCAAACATGTCCAAAGTAGAGGTGGCTCAGACCATAAAAACCCACCTGTTCCCTGTAGAAGGCGGGGAGGGTGACGGAGCAGTTGGTGGGATCCCTAGTAAACCTAGCCAACTTGATGAACAATTGCCACCTGGTTTTACCGTTGATCAATTATTCGAACTAGAACAAACCAGAGCAAAGACAGAACAAGCCAGACTAAATATAGAACTAGCCAGAATAAATGCCGAAGAAGCCAAAATAAAGACCGAACATTATCAATATCAATATCAAACGGCTCAACTAAATGTCAATACAAATGCTCCCGAAATTGCTCCCCCTCTGGGATTAACTATGACTAATGTCATTCCACCTTTCACTGAGGATAATGTGCAGGATTTCTTTGTTTTGTTTGAGGAAGTTGCTGGAGGTATGAAGTGGACAAGAGATCAATGGCCTTTTATGTTACAAACTGTTTTGACAGGGCAGGCTCGAGCCACGTATTTGTCAGAAGTAGCAGAAGTTAGGCAGGATTATGACAATCTCAAAGAAGCTATCCTAAAAACCTATCAATTGCAGCCTGAGGCTTACAGGCAATCTTTCCGTAAAAACCAGAAGAAAGTAGAAGAAACCCATAAGGTATTTGCCAGGACCATGACTAAAACTTTCAATCATTGGGTCAAGAGTAAGAAAGTCACAAGCTACAACGATCTGAAGGAGTTGGTCCTGTTAGAAAATTTCCTATGGAAAATTGATTCTTCTGTATCCTATCATTTAAAGGAGAAAAAGGTAGATTGTCTTGCTGACGCCGCTGACATGGCTGACACATACGTGCTCAACAACAAATTTCGTGGAAAGAAGCCCTACGATAATTCTAGCTCTAATTTTAAGTATCCCAATCACAAATCTGACAGACCCAGTCACAAGCCTATAACGTCTTCCCCAGCTAGCCAAAACCGAATTGTTCCCCCAACTAAAAATGCGACTCAGGGCAATGGTAACAGAGGTGGGCCCCAAACTAATAGTAATGCTCAAAGAGGGAACTTTCCCGTATCCCCTAAAGTATGTACTTTTTGTGGCAAGAGAGGCCACCTAGCTTATCAGTGCTGGGCCAAGGAGAGAACCGAGAGATCGGGGCAGACAGTTGCCGCCGTATCTCAAACTCCATATGTGCCTGTAATGCAGGACTCCCGACAGAAGGAGTACCTAGCACCAAAAGTTCCTTTAATGCAGGACTCTCGACAGAAGGAGTACCTAGCAGCTAACGTAAAACATCTAGACAGGGGTGTAGTAGCATGTGTGGTGCAACCCACTAGGGTTAAGCCAATAATAATTTCACCATCAGTGCAGGACAGTTACCGTCCCTTTATTTCATCTGGCAACGTGAGATTAAATGGTTGTATGCATGAGGTAAAAATTCTGAGAGACACAGGTTCTACTAGCACCCTCATGGTGAATCCTTACACTGAGTGCCCACCTGGCGAACCAGTTGTAATGAGAGGTGCTGGAGGCCAGTTTTATGCATACTTGGTAAAAGGCGAAATTGAATATGAGTTACTACAGGGTGAGGCCACCATAGCTTTGTGTAGGTCCCAAGATATCCCTGTGCCTGGGGTAACGCTCCTTTTGGGGAATGATGTAGCAGGTGAGAAGGTCCGACCAGACCCCATTTTGTCACTTTCCCCTGTTAACGAGCCACTAACCGGTGAGCTCGAAAAGGAGATGCCAACTGTTTTCCCTGTGTGTGCTGTCACACGTTCAATGTCTCAAGTAGCAGTTCCCTCAGACAGAAATGTACCGAATGTAAGAGTTGATGAAAGGGATGATGAGAGTGTGAATGATGCTCCAACTGTGCCTGATGATGTGACTGAGGTGGATTTATCTGACACCTTTATGGCTCATCTTGACCCTAACGATGACCATGAAACCCCTCCAAATTGTCCTAGTGGCCTGGTAGAGCTACAGAGAGATGATAGTGAATGCAAGGAGTTAGCTGCCAGGTCCGTGAGTGAAGAGGAATGTGAGAAGGAGGGTGGTGAATGTTTCTACCTCAAAGGAGGAGTATTGTGGCGAAGATGGAGACCGCCACACAGACCAATCGATGACGGGGCTTGGGACGTCCATCAAGTAGTAGTCCCCAAACCTTGTCGTAGAGATATCATGGAAATGGCACATTGTATACCATTGGCAGGACACCTAGGTGTGAGAAAAACTCTAGACAGAATCAGAGCCCACTTTTACTGGCCAGGAATGCGTGCAGATGTAGTGGAGTGTTGTAGAGTGTGTCACACTTGCCAGATGACAGGAAAACCCAATCAGAAGGTGCCTGTACATCCTCTGGTGCCCTTGCCCGTTTTCGAGAATCCTTTTACTCGGGTGGTAGTGGACATTGTAGGCCCATTGCCTAAGACTTCCCAAGGTAACATTTATTTATTAACTATCATGGACATGGCAACTCGCTACCCAGAGGCTATACCCTTAAGGACTACCTCTGCTCCAACTGTCATCAAGGAACTGCTCAAATTCTTCACCAGAATGGGTTTCCCCTATGAGGTGCAAAGTGATCAAGGAACTAATTTTACCTCTAACATTTTTCAGCAGTCCCTGAAGGAGTTGGGTATCGAGCATGTTAAGTCTAGCACCTACCACCCAGAGAGTCAAGGGGTTCTCGAACGATATCATCAGACATTAAAGGGAATGTTACGTAAATATTGTACAGAGACCGGAGTTGAGTGGGATAAGGGGGTACCTTTTCTTTGATTTGCTACTCGTGAGGTTCCAACTGAATCCCTGGGTTTTTCCCCTAATGAGCTAGTTTTCGGTCACCAGGTAAGAGGTCCTTTGCAACTATTGCAGGATAGCCTAGTTGGCCAGGAGGGGAACCAAAACCTCCTCAAGTATGTTTCAGATTTCAAAACCCGGCTGAGATCCTCATGTGAGTTTGCCGCTCAAAACTTGACCGTGGCTAAAAGCTCCATGAAGAAATGGTATGACAGAAAAGCCTGTGAGAGGGAGTTTCAGCCCGGTGATGAGGTTTTGGTCCTGCTCCCCCTTTTTGGCCAACCTTTATCTGCCAAGTTCAGGGGCCCATATAAGATCATTCGGAGGGTGAGCATTACCGATTATCTAGTAACTACCCCAGACAGGAGAAAGCCCACGCAAGTATTCCATATAAATATGTTGAAGCCCTACCATAGGTCCCCTGATTCCTCTCCTCCAGATTCTCCCACTGTGGCAGTGAATGTCAGGACCTGTGAACAGCCTGGTGCGGACAAAGTCTTCAGTTCTCTTACTGACCCGCAACAGACTGTTCCAGAGCCTGAAGGTATCCATGCAGACTTTGACTTGTCATGTAGCCTATCCAACTTTCAGTATAATTCAGTGGCTTGGAGGGAATTACCATCTAAACTATGTCATCTTCCCTCTGAGCAAGCGAACCATCTAATCTCTGTTTAATCTCAGTCTCCCAGTGTGTTCCGTGATACTCCAGGGCTCCCTTCTTTGGCCGTGCACGACATCGACGTAGGGGATGCAACTCCCATTAAACTATCCCCCTACCGTGTCTCGCCACAACGCAGGAGTATACTGCAGGTCGAGCTTGACTTTATGTTATCTAATGAACTGATCACTAGGGCCTTAAGCCAGTGGAGTAGTCCGGTCATACTTGTGCCAAAGCCAGACGGGAGCCATAGGTTATGTATGGACTATAGGCAAGTCAATGCTGTCACAAAGAACGATACCTACCCACTGCCACGGATCGACGACTGCATTGACCAGATTGGTACAGCCACCTATATCAGCAAGATTGACTTGATGAAGGGATATTGGCAAGTAGCTCTCACCCCTAGAGCGAGGGAAATATCATGCTTTGTAGTTAACAATCAAGCCTTCTGCTGTAACGTAATGCCCTACGGCTTGAAAAACGCCCCAGCTACATTCCAGCGCCTCATGAATTTGGTGACTGAAGGGGTACCTGGGTGCGTTGTCTACATCGATGATATTCTTATCTTTTCACAGTCATGGGAGGAGCATCTTTACCAACTTAGATTGCTGTTCTTAAATCTTGCTGATGCCAATCTGGTGGTTAATCTTAAGAAATGCACCTTTGTAAAGAGTACGGTCCAGTATCTAGGATATACGGTAGGTCAGGGGCAGGTTGCACCTCCTCAAGCAAAGGTAGAGTCTATTCTAGAATTCCCAACTCCTAGCACTAAGAAACATATCCAAAGGTACCTAGGCATGATTGGCTATTATAGGCGTTTCATTATAAATTTTTCCAAGTTGACAGCTCCCCTGACAGATCTTCTCCGTAAGGATGTGAAGTTTGTGTGGTCCTCTGAATGTGAAGAGGCCTTTATTGCTACCAAATATATATTATCTAATTATCCTGTACTCCGAGCTCCTGATTTTAACAGATCTTTTTCCCTGGCAGTGGATGCGAGCAATACCGGGGTTGGTGCAGTGTTGCTCCAGGAAGACGACTGTGAGGTATTGCATCCTGTGTGCTATTTCAGTAAAAAAATAAATTCTGCTCAACGTAACTATTCAGTCATTGAGAAGGAGCTGTTAGCATTAATTTTATCCCTTCAATACTTTGCTGTCTATGTGCAATCTGCCTCTGGTGCCATCACTGTGTATACTGACCATCACCCCTTAAAATTTTTGCATAGGTTCCAAAATAAAAACCAACGACTGACCAGGTGGAGTTTGTTGCTGCAGGAATACTCCCTGGATGTCAAACATATTAAGGGGGTTCAGAACGTGCTAGCCGATTGCCTATCACGTATCTTTTAAAGATTACATTTACCGGGTTGGCCTCATACAGCAGCAAGTTTAATTTAATGAGAGGATTTTGGCAATTAGCTCTCCCTTGTAGCGAGGTAAATATCATGCTTTTGTAGTGCGCTTTTAAGCCTTCAGCTGTGAGATGCCTTGCAGTTCGAATAACGCTCCAGCTACGTTCCGGCTATGTTCTGATGTGGTACCTGGAGACGTTGCCTACTTTGGGTGATATCCTTATTATATCCTCATTATAATCTTGCTGTTGCCAATCTGGTGGTGAATCTATTTATGTATTATGTTTAATATTATGTACTGTACTCCTTAAACTCTTTTCTAGGGGGGAGGTCTGACATACGGAGCCCTGTATGTTAATTTAAGAGTTAGAATTAGAGTTGAAGGAGCCGCACTACCCAAACGGTGAAGCAGTGGGGAAACTACCTCGCCCGCAAACCAGCAAACTAGCCTTCACACCTGCGTGCGTCATTGGGGACTCTGCAAACTACTTGATGACCGACGCTATGACGTATGTTCGACGCCAGGAGCTGTGATTGGACCAGGCACCTGCTATGCAACTCGAGGAGCTGTGAGTGGACCAGGCACCTGTTATGCGACTCGAGGAGCTATGATTGGAGCCGGCACCACCCTCGCCTCCTGATTCGTTCCTACACCATCATTGTTTGGTATATAAGACCCGAGTTGTGGGCATTCAAATCAGTCTCATTTGGAGTTGGGGAAGGTGAACTTGCAGCTGGAGGAAGACGGGGTGAAGTATTATAATGGGATTGTGACTGTCAGTCAGATTATATATGTGTGTGTTAAGTGTGTTCGGTGTAAACACTTACGTTATGTTGGTTAGTGAGATATGTGATTGGGACGTTAATACTATTATTGTGTACTTAACTATTTGATTGCGAATTGACGTTAACGCTACTATTATGTGCTTAACTATTTGATTGGGAATTAACGTGAACGCTATTATTATGTACTTAACTATTTTAGTTGCCTAACTTGTGGACTAAAGCAACTCTTTAAGTAATTGGGTTATGATGAAAGTAATACTATTGTTTTATATTAATACTTACGAGTTCTTTGATTTTCTTTGAATTAAGCTTACATTGCTTAATGGTGCTTAGTACGGTGATGCTATTGTCTCGTATTAGTAATGTCGCCTTAGACTAACATGGCTGTGTTAATATTACTTCTAGTGATTTCCTAAGCTGAAGAAAATTCTTTTGCTTCAAAATATTATATTTTGCTTTTCATATTATTTGAGTGAGACCTGAATCGAATCTATGAAGCGATCCTGTAACTTTATTTACTCATAATCAAACCAATGTTACGTGGTTAAGAAATACATTTAACTAATTATTAAATATATATCTAACTTTTTATGTGACTTTGATATTACTCCTGATGATAATAATAATATAATCCTATTAACGTAAGACAAGAACCAAGAATAATTACATTAAATATAAATAAAAGGACATAAGAAAACTATCTGTTCATTTCAAAAAGGGTAAGAGACAGAAATATTCTTACTTTAATATTTATCTTTCTAGACTTTTTATAAAATTAATAGTCCTTCTTTAGCTATAACTTATTCGGTTCATAACCATAGCCTACTAAGCTTCGGTTAAATAATAATTCTTTATAAATACTACATGACTTTAATTAGTTTCAGTATTTTTCATAATTAAAGAGTATCAGTCAATAAAGGATACTAAGTCCTAAGATCCAAAAGGAAAGGAAGCAACAACAGAAAATAATTTTATTAGATTTTACTTTTGTTTTGCCTTCAGCTGACTGATACCTTAATATATATCTCTGTGCTATCTAGATCATCAAGTTAACCACTTGAGGATCAAGACACTTAACAATATATATATATATATATATATATATATATATATATATACCGGTATATATATATATATATTCCCTATCTTTAACCCTTTCACGTTTTTATGACGCAGACGTTGCCAGATTAGCAATAATAAATAGAGTTCTCTCGCTCTTATAATTACCTCTCCAAAATTAGTTTTCTGAACACAGCTAACTCAAAGACAACTGCAGAGGTTGAAGTAACTAAACTAAAGGTTTCTAAATACATCTGATGGTAACAAAGACTTTAAAGTATCCCTAATAGGCTCAAAATTGCGTAAAAAACGTGGGAGGGTTAATACCTTGCATTTGTCAATGTTAAACTTCATCAGCCAATTTACTGACCATTCGTGTAAGGTATCTAGATCCTTTTGGAGGCACTCTATGTCGCTATCTGAATCAATTTTGGAGGCACTCTATATCGCTATCTGAATCAATTTTGGAGGCACTCTATATCGCTATCTGAATCAATTTTGGAGGCACTCTATATCGCTATCTGAATCAATTTTGGAGGCACTCTATATCGCTATCTGAATCAATTTTGGAGGCACTCTATATCGCTATCTGAATCAATTTTGGAGGCACTCTATATCGCTATCTGAATCAATTTTGGAGGCACTCTATATCGCTATCTGAATCAATTTTGGAGGCACTCTATATCGCTATCTGAATCAATTTTGGAGTCACTCTATATCGCTATCTGAATCAATTGTTCTCCCTATTTTGGTATCGTCTGCAAACTTACTGATCCTACTGACCTTGATTTAGGTATAACTAGTAGGATAAGCAAATTTGCAGGCGATACCAAAATGGGGAGAACAATGGATTCAGATAGCGATAGCTTGGGGGGTATAATTATAAACTTGATGTAGGTCTATGGACGGAACTGCAAAACATTTAAAATATAAAAAATAAATTAAGAAATCAATACAAAAAAAAAAAAAAAAAAAAAAAAAACGTAACGGAGGCCTAGACTGGGTAACCGAGTGTTGCGACTCCCCCCATGTTAGGTCACATTGATCTGTGCTCAGCGGGAGACATGTACTGTAATTAGCGGTGGATGAGCTCACCTTTGTTGTCCTGTGATTACCTACCTGCCCACAAGACCCAGAGGGGCTAGAAAACTGTGAACCCTAGCCTCTGTAACTCAAAGTGGGCTCGAGCAAATGGGCTGTGAATGTCCACGCCTATTCCCTGGTTGACCCTTCCCAAATGTACTGTAATTAGGTTGTGAACCCTAGCCTCTGTAACTCAAAGTGGGCTAGATCAAATGGGCTGTGAATGTCCACGCCTATTCCCTGGCTGACCCTTCCCAAATGTACTGTAATTAGCAGTGGAAGAGCGCACCTTTGCTGTCCAGTGATTACCTGCCCACAAGACTCGGGCACCAGGTGTGTATAGTGTGTTAAGGGGCTAGTACTCACTTTTTCTGGACCCTCTTCTCCCTCATGTTTAGCATATTAGTTTTGAGGTTTTAAGACGTTCGGTCCGTTAGTGTGGCGATTTTGAGACCTTTCGTCACATTTTGTTGTCAATATTAAGACCTTTCGTGCCCTTTAGGTGTCGATTTTTCCTGGCGAGCGATAGCGAGCCTCTAATTTTAAAAGGAACCAGCCTTCGGCCGGGACATTTTTCTACCGAAAAATGTACAAATTTATCTTGGAAGGGGGTCTAGGGAGTGTTTTTCTAAGCTTGATGGAGGTCTAGCGAGGAAACTCAAAAATATAGAAATAGCCAAATATATATAGACCAAAAACCAAGCACTACCTGCTACATAAGCACATTAGAAAAGGGAGTCTACAGAATGCCGGTTGGTCCACATAAAGCAGATCCCATTCACACCCAGCCCATCTCGTCCATGTCCTTATCTAAATTGATCTTAAATGGACCCACCTCGGTTTTTTTCCCTCTCTCCCTCTCTCTGTAGATATTATATACCTTGATTTTCAAAAGGCCTTTGACAAAGTTCCCCACAAACGATTACTGCTAAAACTAAAAGCGCATGGAATACAAGACGGTGTGTTGAAATGGATAGAAAATTGGCTCAGCGACAGAAAGCAAAGAGTAGTCATAAACGGTAAGGCATCTAAATGGACCAATGTAAGTAGTGGGGTACCCCAGGGATCGGTACTAGGACCAATTCTCTTTCTAATTTACATCAACGACATAGATGAGGGTCTCACCTGTACAGTCTCGAAATTTGCTGACGATACAAAAATTGCAAATAGCGTACTCTCAAAAGAACAAGTTGACGATATGCAACACAATCTAGATAAATTGTCATGTTGGGCCCAAATTTGGCAAATGAGTTTCAATGCGGATAAATGTAAAGTACTACAAATCGGATACCTAAATGA
This sequence comes from Lithodes maja, assembly GCA_037953745.1. NCBI lineage: Eukaryota > Metazoa > Arthropoda > Malacostraca > Decapoda > Lithodidae > Lithodes > Lithodes maja. The sequence goes on from JBAKBP010035871.1 coordinate 14,248, forward strand.
GAAAGCAAACTATTCGATGAATGGCACTCAGCTTAAGAATGTAAACAAAGAAACCGATCTGGGAGTAACAATATCGAGTAACCTAAAACCGAGTCAACAATGTTCAGAAGTTGTTAAGAAGGCAAACAAAATAATTGGCTTTATAGGCAGGTCATTTGAGCATAAATCCAAAGATGTTATCCTAACCCTTTACAATTCCTTAGTCCGCCCTCTTCTGGAATACTGCGTTCAATCCTGGTGCCCTTATTACCAAAAAGATATAAACAAGCTAGAACGAGTTCAACGTAGAGTTACCAAAATGATACCTAGCCTAAAGAACAAACCATACGAAGAGCGTCTTAGAGAATTAAATCTATTTCCTTTAACCCAGCGCAGATTAAGAGGCGACTTAATTCAAGTGTTCAAAATCATCAAAGGCATCGACAATATGAACTGTAGTAAGTACTTCACTATCGACCAATCTAATTACACGCGGGGAAACGGTTGCAAAATTATTGGTAAATCTTTTAACTCACACGAATCTAAGAATTTCTTCTTCAATCGAGTTGTCAACTTGTGGAATGGGCTTCCCCGAGACGTTATAGACTGCAGCACCGTTGATTCATTTAAACTCCGCTTAGACAAATATCTCGCATCAAACCCGCGACTGACTGCGTTTGTAAATGAATAACTTTATTGTATACCCCCCTCAGTTACTAACCCATCTGTCCCTACTAACTTCCTAATCCTGCCACGGGACATTAGTTCTAGGGCAGTAGTTCCCTTTCCAATGTTCCCTTACCCACTCTAAACCACTGTTTGGACACTTGATCCTCAGTGTTTTGGAGGACAAGCAGCCTAGAAGGGTCACTAGACCTGTTGTTGCTTGATTTCCTTTGTACTCCTTTGTACTCCTTTGTACTCTCTCTCTCTCTCGCTGGGTTGTATTCATTCGGCCCCATTCAGCCAACTGTTTTAAGACGTTTATCCCCATTCAGGTGTTGATTTTTTCCTGGCGAGCGGTAGCGAGCCAGCATATATTGTTTAAATGTTTTTGACAGCAGGCTAAATTTGTACATTTTTCGATAGAAAAATGTCTCCGGCGAAGCCGGGTTACTCCATAAAATCCTGGCTCGCTATCGCTCGCCAGGAAGAAATCAAAACTTGGATGGGGATTAACGTCTTAAAACAGTAGGCTGAATGGGGCCGAATGGATACAAGCCAGAGAAAGAGAGAAAAGGAGACCAAAAAAGCAGGTCACCCCTCTTAAAGCTCTCCATTGTTCTTGATCCCACTATACCACTCGGTAGCCTATTCCACATATCTACAACTCTGCTACCAAACCAATACTTGTCTATATCTTTCCTGAAACTTAAGGGGAGGTTTTTAGTGTCTTTCCTAGACTTCCATCAAGCTTGAAATTACACCCCCGTCACCCCCTTTCAAGATAAATTTGTACATTTTTCGGTAGAAAAATGTTCCGGCCGAAGGCCGGTTCCTCTTAAATTACAGGCTCGCTATCGCTCGCCAGGAAAAAATCGACACCTAAATGGGACGAAAGGTCATAAAAGTTAAAAAAATGGGGTAAAAGTTCTTAAAATCGCCATAACTAAAGGGCCGAACGTCTTAAAATCTCAAAAGCAATGGGGCTAAACATGAGGGAGAAAGGGGTAAAGAAACAAATCCCTCTAGTGGAAATCTCCCCTTAATGTATCCAATTTTAAACCATTTGTACAAGTTTCCTCGCTGACACAGAGCTTCAGTATATACTTATTTTGTCCCATTTATTAACCTCACTACCCCTCTTGAACACATCTACCATATCCCCTCTTAAGCCGGTATCACACGAGCGCTTTTTCCCTCGGCATTCATACTCAACACTGGTCTGGCAGCTTTTTGAGGTCAACATTTAATAACATTTCGGCTACCTAAATTCATCTACCACCAGTCTAGTTTCCGATACCAGTGCAAAATATTCCAGAAATGTTGTCATGCAAATGTTGATTATCGAATGTTGACTATAAAAGCTCTCGTGTGATACCGGCTTTATGGTGCGTCTCTCTCTAACGAACACAAGTCTAATTTCTTCAACCTTTATTCATAATTATGGCAGATTTCTAATATTACTGCGTTGGTGTAATTGTGTTGGTGGTATAATGGTTTAGGTGCTTATGTTCTGGGTGTGGTGTCCCGAGTTCGAATCCCGGGAGGACCATATGCTTTCATTAGTTTATTCAAGTGCATTGGGGTTTGTAATTGATGATTAATGTTAAGAACGGGGTGTCACTTATTATGGATATTTTCTGTCATTCTTCGTTGTACTGCCTCCAAGGAATCTATGTCCATTTTGTAATTAGGTCACCCATAATGGAACAGCATAATCCATATGTGACCTCGCTAACTCTTGGTAGAGTTTTAGGGGGGGTCACCGGCTATTTTTATCTTTCTCTCCTTTCTCTCTTTCCCTGGCTTGTATCCATTCGGCCCCATTCAGCCAACTGTTTTAAGACTGTTTATCCCCATCCAGGTGTCAGTTTCTTCCTGGCGAGCGATAGCGAGCCAGCATTGTATGAAGAAATCCGGCTTCGCCGGAGAAATTTTTCTATCAAAATATGTACAAATTTAGCTTGCTGTAAAAAAAAAAAAAAAAAAAAAAAAATATATATATATATATATATATATATATATATATATATATATATATATTTATATATATATATATATACATATATATATATATATATATATATATATATATATATATATATACACGGTATATATATATATATATATATATATATATATATATATATATATATATATATATATGCTGGCTCGCTACCGCTCACCAGAAAAATATTGACACCTGGATGGGGGTAAACGTCTTAAAACAGTAGGCTAAATGGGTCCGAATGTATACAAGCCAAAGAGATAGGGAGAGAAAGAGGAAAAAAAAGCGAGGTGGGCTCCTAAAGATAAGATCTGCTGTTCTGTTTCTTACACTTCTTGGTATAAATCCACAAACTGTATAAAAAAAAAAAGTGTATATGCCTTATTTCAAACACTGATGCAGTGTTTCCTTGGTTTCAGATCACTGCTGATGATGACTCCTGAATTCTTTTTCAATACCTGCTTTCCTTATATCCATGTTATCAAATTTACATCTTGAACTTGCTATCGATACCCCAAATGTCACTACCCTACATATAATAATCCACATTAACCTGCATCTGCCAATTTAATGCCCATCCGTGTATTATATTTAGTTCTCTGCGGTTCTCGTCTTACTCCTGTATCACTGTAATAAGGTACAGTCACGCTCAATAATAATTTTCAGGAACTGCCGTATAGTTCAGTAGTTGTATAGTTCAGTAGTTGCCGTATAGTTCAGTAGTTGCCGTATAGTTCAGTAGTTGCCGTATAGTTCAGTAGTTGCCGTATAGTTCAGTAGTTGCCGTATAGTTCATTAGTTGTATAGTTCAGTAGTTGCCGTATAGTTCAGTAGTTGCCGTATAGTTCAGTAGTTGCCATATAGTTCAGTAGTTGCCGTATAGTTCAGTAGTTGCCGTATAGTTCAGTAGTTGCCGTATAGTTCAGTAGTTGCCGTATAGTTCAGTAGTTGCCATATAGTTCAGTAGTTGTATAGTTCAGTAGTTGCCGTATAGTTCAGTAGTTGCCGTATAGTTCAGTAGTTGCCGTATAGTTCAGTAGTTGCCGTATAGTTCAGTAGTTGCCGTATAGTTCAGTAGTTGCCGTATAGTTCAGTAGTTGCCGTATAGTTCAGTAGTTGCCGTATAGTTCAGTAGTTGTATAGTTCAGTAGTTGCCGTATAGTTCAGTAGTTGCCGCATAGTTCAGTAGTTGCCGTATAGTTCAGTAGTTGCCGTATAGTTCAGTAGTTGCCGTATACTTCAGTAGTTGCCGTATACTTCAGTAGTTGCCGTATACTTCAGTAGTTGCCGTATAGTTCAGTAGTTGCCGTATATTTCAGTAGCTGCCGTATATTTCAGTAGCTGCCGTATATTTCAGTAGTTGTCGTATCAGAATTGCGGAAAGAAGTTGCGCGAAAAAGCCGTTGGTGTAAATCCGAGCTGTGTGTTGAATTAATCCCCCCAGTAATGCTATCCCCCCCCCCCCCCCCCCACACACACACCCCTCTCGTGCCGCTAACCCACGTATCGTCGGGCGGCGGGGTATTATCATAACGAACTTCAGAGCTGCTTGTCGTAATGTTGAAGTGCCGGTCAGGGTGGGAGTTAGGCACCCAGCTACATGGCTCGAGGGCTCTAATCTGGAGCCTGGTCAAAAGGGCCGCACTCCTCAACGGCCACAACCCTCAGCAGTATGGGTAAGAGTAGACTGTGTTTGATCAACTCAAAAGAGGCTAAAGCAGATGGGCTGTCAATCTCCACACCTCTTTCCTGGCTGACCCTTCCCATATGGTGGAAATATTAGCTCGATTACTATAGTCGTTTGTGAGTTATAGAGGTTAAGGAGGGTGACCTGCTTTTTGTTATTTCTGTCCTTTTCTCTCTTTCTCTGGCTTGTATCCATTCGGCCCCATTCAGCCAACTATTTTAAGACGTTTATCCTCATCTAGGTGTTGATTTCTTCCTGGCGAGCGACAGCGAGCCAGCATTATATTAAGAAATCCGGCTTCGCCGGAGACATTTTTCTATCGAAAAATTTACAAATTTAGCCTGCTGTCTAACAAAAATAAAATATATGCAGGCTCGCTACCGCTCACCAGTAAAAAATTGACACCTGGATGGGGATAAACGTCTTAAAACAGTAGGATGAATGGGGCCAAATGGATACAACC
>JBAKBP010035872.1:0-19046 GCA_037953745.1 Lithodes maja
ATACACCTTCCCTTTAAGGTGGGGTGGGAGCCCTCTCATGGTCAGGAGGGGCAATAGCTCTCTAAACTTTCGCCAGTCACTTCTGACTCTAGCAATGGAGCCAGCTTCAGTGCCATCTTCGGCAGAAACTGTATTGCCCAGGTAGCAGTACTTATTCACACACTCCAGCATTACACTGTCGAAATCAACACTAGGCAGGTAATTTATCACAAGATCTCCCTTTCACACTGTACATTCAAAGTCTATGATTTTTGTCAAAGGTCCTCTAACTCCACTACATCTCTTGTGTACCCAGTCACTACAAATGCATCATTGAATTGAGTTACTTCCCACCCCCTTCCCACATACTGCGCATGGATAGTTGCCGCTTCTTTCCATAGTTCCACGCCCTACCCTGCTAATCATGACCTTTATTTTATCTATGTTAACTCTTAGACCCTTATTTGACATACCCTCCCTCCATCTTTTGAAATTTGCCTCTGCTTCCTGCGCACTATCTGCAATTAGAATAAGATCATCTGCATATAACAGCTCCCATGGGAGTCCTGTCCTAAAGTCCCTTGACATAGCCTCTACGACCAAACCAAAGAATAATGGGCTCAGCACTGAACCTTGGTGAACTCCAACTTTTACTGGGAACTCTTCGCTCAGGCCCCCATTCACTTTAACTGCTGCCTGTGACCCCTCATACAGTCTCATTATCACGTGCACTAGCCACTATTCTGCTCTGACTTTTCTCATAGCCCACTGCATTACTTCCCTGGGCACCCGGTCATACACAGATCTACAACAACTAGGTATAACTCCCTGTTTTTCTCCAAGTGCCTCTCTTGCAGTTGAATAAGAATGTAGATAGCATCAGTTGTGACACGTCCCGGCATAAATCCAAACTGCATGTCACTGATGGCAACACTTTCCCTGATCATGCATTCAAAGACCCTTTCGGTAACTTTCATGACTTGATCGAACAGTTTCAATCCCCTGTCTAAGGAGTCACCCTTGCCTTTGTATATATTTACTATCACACTTTTCTTCCATTCATCAGGAATTTTGTCTTCCTTTATGATACCATTAAACAGCTCCGTATCCAATTTTACCCCAATATCTCCAGCTGCTTTTAGCATCTCAGCGACAATGCCGGAGCTCCCAGTGGCTTTCCGGACTTCATTTTATCTATAGCACTTTTAACAGCCTCGTACCCTATCGAAGGCGGAAGGCCTTGTACTGGGACTGCAGTTCTGAGCTGTTCTCTGTTCCATTCAAACTCCACATAAAGCAGTCGTTCATAATGCTCCTTCCATGCCTCTCTGATTTTGTTTTCTGAGTAAACAGTCATGCCACTGTCAATATTTATGCATCTTACACCCACGACGTCCTGACTAACACGTTCTTAGCTAATTTATAAACCCCATTGGTATTATTTTGCGCTTCAAACTTGTTCTATTACGCTATCCTGCATGGTTTTCTTTGCCCTGTAGATCTCTCTTCTAGCATTACGTTTGGTGGACAGTTATTTTTCCTTGCTGCCACCTTCCTTCCATAGTTTGAAGCTGACTGCAGATTTGACATCGTTGTTCCACCACCAGGAGAACTTGTGTCTGGCGGCCCCTTTGTTTTGCCACAGACGTTGTATGTGGTATCGAGTAGGCTGCGTTCTATAAAGTTCCTTTTGCTATGTATGGATGGCTAATGGTAAGGTGATGTGGGTGTGTGTGAGAAATGATAATGATGAGTGTATGTGCATGCATGTATGTATGTGTATATATGTGTGTAGAGATAATATGTATGTGTGAGTGCATGTATGTGTATGTGAGTGTGTGTGTGTGTGTGTGTGTGATATGGCTGAATGTGAAGGATCGGGTGAATATGGTTGATTGGAGGAATATTGATTGCATGATTGGGCGATCGTGGGTGGGTTATTGTCCAGGTCTGGGTGGGTCAATACACATAGGGTGGGCGTGGGTTGGTTACTGTGTGTGGACGGGTGGATGGGGCCGTGCTGAATGAATGGGTGGGTTTTTGGATGGGCGTGTGTGTTATTGTAATTGAAGAAACCATAACCACTTTAGATGTACTGTATACAAAATGACAAGTGCATCTCTCTCTCTCTCTCTCTCTCTCTCTCTCTCTCTCTCTCTCTCTCTCTCTCTCTCTCTCTCTCTCTCTCTCTCTCTCTCTCTCTCTCTCTCCTCGCAAGGTTGTATTGATGGATAATGGTCGTCTGAGTGTGTGGATGATGGTTGAATTGTAAATACTAGGAGGTGATTAAAGGGGAACGAGAGGGAAAGACTGTTAAATAGATTTACAAGGTTACACTGACCACACACACCTTACGATCCAAAGGAGTGTGTTATGTTAGAGTGTTTTGTATTATGTGTATTATGTTCGTTGTCTTGGTTGTGTACGTCCCAGTGTGTGTGTGTGTGTGAGTGTGTGTGTGTGTGTGTGTGTGTGTGTGTGTGTGTGTGTGTGTGTGCGTGTGTGCGATAACTCTATCATATATAATTAGCTTGATATGCAACTTGGTGTCTCGCCCATCCACACACACTGATACTCCAACAACACGCCAATATTCAAACACACATACACACACACACAAACACACACACATACACACACACACACACACACACACACACACGAGGGGAGGTGTGGTGGAGTGGTCTTGCCACTGGCCTGGTAATCCAAAGGTCCCGGGTTCAAATCCCGATATATCAATGGGAAGATATTATTGGGATGGAATTTGTGCTGTACCTAGTATCAGTGCATTACCACAAGCCCACCGAAACGTCAATAAAATACCCTCATTGTTCCCTGATTAAATAGCACTGTATGAATATTCCCATATTCAAAATATGCTATAGGGGTGCAATGCCTGGTGAGTTATCTGCTCAACAGGTGGCGTTGTGTGTGTGTAAGTGTGAGAGTCCGAGTGTAGGGGGTGAGACTGTGAAGCACGGGAACGAGGTGGCTTCAGAGATGGGGTCGTTTCGGGCCAGGAGTGAGCACCGTGCCTCATGTGAAGGCAAGATGGCAGGTGCTCGTTGTACTCTGCGTGCTTCACATGTCTCACTCCCTAGACTGGAACAAGACCTCACGGGCTTCACTGTTCATTGTAAAGCGGTGAATGTTAAGGCTCTCAGCCTATGCCCGAGAGGAAGTAAGTTGGAATATAGAAAAAAAAAAAAAAAAAAAAAAAAAAAAAAACACACACACACACACACATACACACACACCTAATACTGTGGCCGTTATGGTTGTGGCATTTATAGTTTTGGCCGTTTTGACTTGCCTCCGTTACACAACCTGATTGACTGAGCTACTAACAGACTGATAGACGGACAGGCTCACAGACATACAGTAGACTGACAGACATATACCCACTGTTTGAAAGAAAGACAAATATGCATACTTACAAAAAAAACAAAAATTGCATAATAACTTCCATAAATATATACAAAACGACAGACCAAATTATATAAAAATAGGCAATTATACAGATGAACACACAATAAGTATACATATTAATTTCCTTGACATAATTATATGTAGACTGAAAAGAAAACAATTCTCCCGATCCTGACTGACAATATATTACACCCACAGACAGACAGCCAAGTAAACACAGTCAGAATGACACATGGATTTACACATACAGACACACACACAACCAAGTAAAGAAACTGGCAAGACTTACAGACAGGTAAAGAAAAATACATACATACGTGCATACATTCATACAGACAGACATACAAGCATACAGACATACAGACATAAAGTGACTGGGAGACAACAGACAGAGAGACAGAAAAAGGACACATGTACACAGACAGTCATAAAGATACACACATTTATAATTAAACACACACACACACACACACACACACACACACACACACACACACACACACACACTGAGTAACATAAACACACACACACACACAGCCATTCATACTTAAACAACCCAGGTATAATACAAAGCACAAGCAGCCTCCCTCTGCTGAGTGACAACATATTATCCGGGAAGCTTATTATTACAGGAGCCACTGATTGATATACAGACAGACACAAGCACAGACAGACGGACAAGAACACAGACAGATAGATAGACAAAGCAACAGGGAAACACAGACAGGCATTATAAGAACCACTCCAGCTGTTCTAAATGCAATAGGCAATAAGTATATTATAGCTGCCTCAAAACAAACAGTACATCTACTAATACACACACACATATACACACACACACACATACGCACACACACACACAGACACACACACACACACACACACACACACACACACACACACACACACACACACACACACACACACACTAAGGAGCAAACAGTCCCTGGATACTGATTGACAGCATATTATCCTGCAGGCTTATTACATGGCCCACTGATTGCTGGAGGGCTATTTGCTTGCATGTGATTGGGGAGACATACAAACATAGCTAGGCAGGCACACACGGTAACACAGAAAGAATATGAAAACAGAGACACAACAAGTGGAGATCAGAATAACATGATTACTAGTGTGAACCCACATTGGCAGACAAACATATATATTCTGTATACCAAAATTAGTGTCCGTGGCCATTACCGCTTTAGCCATTGGATGTACAACAAATATAAATTTCATTATTTTGTACAGTCCCAGTCGTTAACACCTGAACAGCCAATGTACATAGCAGACGGCGAATATTAACTAGTAAATCCAAAATATTTATATTTGCGGTTCAAGCAGTTTATCAATATTGTTCTCCAGTGTATCATCATAACTTTACCTCCAAAGCTTGTTCAGCAATTCCTGTCCACGATTGTACATCTAATATGGAGGGTAGAAGTGACAGCTGAAACTGTATGAAATAAATCTTTGTCTACCATTGTAGGTTTACTTTATATATACAGAAGAATAGACACAAAAATACAGCCAACCATAATTATGCAGGCACATATTCAAACAGACAGACACACACATACACATATACACACACAAATGAAAAGCATAACGCACACATAAGACGTACGAATGAACAGTCCTAATATAATATTTGATATACAGTGACTACACATTATCCTGGAAGCTTAATATTACATGGTCCACTGCTTGATGATGGGATATTGGCTTGTAGGTGATTAGGAGGTGATTACTGAGTGCTTGATAGTGCTTAGTGAGACAGATAGACAACAAGACAGATATACATACAGACAGATCGATACCCTGATACACAGACAAACAAGAACACATATACGTAGAAAACCCAAATACACACACTTAAGAAAACCAGACAAATGGGATATAGATATACATAAAGAGACAACAATATGCACACGAACATCCAGGCTAGGTTACGATAATCTGCCCTATATACCTAATGTAGTCAGGTTTTCAAAAGGGTTATAAATTGTTCTTCAGGCATTGGCAATTTTGTTTCTTCTATGTGGATGAGGGAAACAAAAGACAAAACTGCCTGTGACGAGTGCCTCCCCCAGAGTTAAGAAAGTGACAGGGCCAAAATCAAGGAACGTGGTTGCAGGGGTCTGGTTGTGGTCACTTTTATACTATTGGTATACAAATATATATATTTTAATAAAAATAGGACTTGTGTATTTATGGTGGTCGGTGAATTGCCTTTATGGTTTTTAAACTAGGGTGCTCTTGGAGTTGGTGAGCGATGTTTTGGGAGGAGATAGTTTAATATCGCGCGTTAAATGCGTACCAGTAGTTAATATACCACCCGGACATGTATTTATTCCTGTAATATGTACTCGCATTATTAAGTGGACTGATATTATAATTATATTCCTATGGATGTTTACGTATTTCGTTGTGATTATATAGGAATTATTTGATATCCGGCACACTTGCCAGGGTTTAGTTATTTAATATAAAGTGCACCTCTCCATTCCGAGTCCAGGGGCATGACGAATATATCCTTTCTCTGTACCCAGGATTAAGCTAAGTAAATTACAATTACAATTACAATAATTAGTGTTCCTCATAGCTCTCTCATTGTATACCACCTCCTCTACGTAGAGTATGTAGAACCCGTCTTACAACACAATCCCACTTTTCTATGCAACTATCCAACCCTGGAGTGAAATGATATTACACATCTTTTTTCTATTCAACAGTTGAGGTCTGAAACTCTCTCCCTGAATCCATCTTCCCCTCATCCTACGACTTAACCCAGGACAGGTAACGCCGTTTCAGTTTCATATTTGCACGGGCATGGTGTGCAAAACATGTTTTCATTTTTGTGTGGTCGTGGTTGTGCTATTGTCCAGGTCTGGGTGGGTTATTGTCCAGGTTTGGGTTGGTTAATACATATAGGGTGGGCGTGGGTTGGTTACTGTGTGTGGGCGGGTGGGTGTGGCTGTGCTGAGTGAATACTGGTGGGTGGGTTTTTGGATGGACGTGTGTGTATTGGAATTGAAGAAACCAAATCCCCTTTAACTGTATACAAAATGACAAGTGCACATTCTCTCTCTCTCTCTCTCTCTCTCTCTCTCTCTCCTCGGAAGGTTGGTGTTGATGGGTAATGGTCGTCTGAGTGTGTGGATGATGGTTGAATGGATAAGTAGAAGTAGGAGGTGATTAAAGGGGAACGAGAGAGAAAGACTGTTACATAGATTTACATGGCTACACTGACCACACACACCTTACGATCCAAAGGAGTGAATTTTTAACAGTGTGTTGTATTATGTGTATTATGTTCGGTGTGTTGTTTGTGTACGTCCCAGTGTGTGTGTGTGTGTGTGTGTGAGTGTGTGTTTGTGTGCGCGATAACTCTATTATATATAATTAGCTTGATATGCAACTTGGTGTCTCGCCCATCCACACACACTGATACTCCTACAACACGCCAATATTCAAACACACACAAACACACACACACACATACACACACACACACACACACACACACACACACAGAGACACACCTAACACTGTGACCGTTATGGTTGTGGTGGTCATAGTTTTGGCCGTTTTGACTTGCCTCCGTTACACAGCCTGATTGACTGAGCTACTAACAGACTGATAGACGGACAGGCTCACAGACATACAGTAGACTGACAGACATATACCCACTGTTTGAAAGAAAGACAAATATGCATACTTACAAACAAAACAAATTTGCATAATAACTTCCATAAATATATACAAAACGACAGACCAATTTATATAAAAATAGGCAATTATACAGATGAACACACAATAAGTATACATAATAATATCCTTGACATAATTATTTGTAGACTGAAAAGAAAACAATTCTCCCGATCCTGACTGCCAATATATTACACCCACAGACAGACAGCCAAGTAAACACAGTCAGAATTACACATGGATATATACATACAGACACACACACAGCCCGTAGCCTAGTAGGTAGAGCTCTCGTCTCACACACGAGGGGTCGGGGGTTCAAATCCCCGGCCGGGCGGAGACAAATTGGGCTTGTCTCCTTTCATGTGTTAGCCTCAGTTCACCTAGCTGTAAATAGGTACCTGGAATAAGTGGACGACGTTGTGAGGTCCCATCTGGGGTTGGCAAAAATGGTACAAGGCGAGATGGGTATCATATGGTTCACCTAAGCTGATGGCTACCTAAGCCTTCGGGCGAGACGGTACCGTCTATAGTGAGAATGGTACCATACAGATCCACCCTAAGCCTTCGTGTCCGATTTCGCCAATTGGCTAAATACAGACTACACACACATCCACAGCCATTCCAACAGTACATAAAACACTTAACATGCATTTCACGCAATACATTCCCAGTTAAGGAGGCGCGATAATAATGAGCTTAGCTCGCATTGCGTGGATTCCCCTTGACGAACAAGTAACTGAGTAACAACCAAGTAAAGAAACTGGCAAGACTTGCAGACAGGTTAACAAAAATACATACATACGTGCATACATTCATACAGACAGACATACAAACATACATACATACAGACATAAAGTGACTGGGAGACAACAGACAGAGAGACAGAAAAAGGACACATGTACACAGACAGTCATAAAGATACACACATTTATAATTAAACACACACACACACAAACACACACACACACACACACACAGACAGGCATTCATACAACCCAGGTATAATACAAAGCACAAGCAGCCTCCCTCTGCTGAGTGACAACATATTATCCGGGAAGCTTATTATTACAGGAGCCACTGATTGATATACAGACAGACACAAGCACTGACAGACGGACAAGAACACAAACAGATAGATAGACAAAGGAACAGGGAAACACAGACAGGCATTATAAGAACCACTCCAGCTGTTCTAAATGCAATAGGCAATAAGTATATTATAGCTGCCTCAAAACAAACAGTACATCTACTAATACACACACACATATACACACACACACACACATACAATAAGGAGCAAGCAGTCCCTGGATACTGATTGACAGCATATTATCATGGCCCACTGATTGCTGGAGGGCTATTTGCTTGCATGTGATTGGGGATACAGACAGATATAGCTAGGCAGGCAAACAAATACAGTAGATAGACACACACGGTAACACATAAAGAATATGAAAACAGGGACACAAGTAGTAGAGATCACATTAACGTGATTACTACCGTGAATCCACATTGGCAAACAAACATATATATATATATATATATATATATATATATATATATATATATATATATATATAATAATAATAATAATAATATTTATTCAGTTAGCAATTTACAGAGTTGGTACCACATAGTATGTTATAAATATGACATGTACCAGCTTTGCATAATTCCAACTAAGGATAGCCCAATAAGGCCGTTAGGCGTATTTCCATTGGGGTCCTTGTGGGATTAGGTTAGCTGGGGAAATGGGGAGGATAAAGAAATAGATACTTTAGAAAAAGTATTTCTAGTGGGTTATTTTAAGATACCTTACATCCTATAGTAAATATCAGTAATCCGTAATCAGTAATAATTTCAGTTTGGTTTGTCTATCTCTTATGTCGTATTTAGTAGTAGACATAAGCTTGGTGCTCCCTTCTCGCAGCTGTCCGGTTCAGGTGTTCCTTCAGGCTACGTCTGAATAGTTTCGGTGGCCATTACATTTCTAGCCATTGGATGTACAACAAAAGTACACTTAATTTGTACAGTCGTAGTCGTGAACACCTGAACAGCTAATGTACAGAGATGACGGCGAATATTAACTAGTAAATCCAAGATAATTATCTTTGCGGTTCAAGCAATTAATTTACCAATATTGTTTTCCAGTGTATCATCATAACTTTACTTCCAAAGTTTGTTCAATAATTCCTGTCCACGATTGTACATCCAATATGGAGGGCAGAATTGACAGCTTAAACTGTATGAAATCAATATTTGTCTACCATTGTGGGTTTACTTTATTTATACAAAAGAATAGACACAGAAATACAGGCAGCCGTATGCAGACACATATTCAAACAGACAAACACACACACACACACAAATGCACATATAAACATACGAATAACAAAATAACGCACACATTATAACATACGAATAAACAGTCCTATTATAATATTTGATACACATTAACAACACATTATCCTGGAAGCATATTATTACATAGTCCACTGCTTGATGATGGGATATTGGCTTGTAGGTGATTAGGAGGTGTTTACTGAGTGTCTGATAGTGCTTGGTGAGACAGAGATAGACAACCAGACATACATACATACTGACAGATCGATACCCTGATACACAGACACACAAGAAAACAAATACATAGAAAATCCATACACACACACATAAGAACATCAGACAAATGGGATATAGATGTACATAAACAGACACAAATATGCACACGAACATCCAGGCTAACATTGTTAAGATAATCTATCCTGTATACCTTATGTTGTCAGGTTTTCGAAAGTGTTATACATTGTTGTTCAGGCATTGGCAAGTGGTTGCAGGGGTCTGGCTGTGGTCACTTATTAACCCTTCCTGTACCGGGGCTGTCCTTGTAACTTCTTTCTAGCTGCTATTATACGATTGTATTCAGTTTCAAAAGGGCCTCCAGCAATAAACAGGCTTCGAACTATCTCACTTAACCATTTTTACTACAACACATTCTTCTTCAACTTCAAATAATCCTCTAATTATAGCTAGAATAAAATGAGAGAGACGTCGCCGGTACAAAAGGGGTTAATACACTGTTGATAAAAGATTATATATAATATAATATACATAGGACTCGTGTATACAGTATATGGTGGGTCAGTGGATTGCCTAATACGGTCTTAAACCAGGGTGCTCTGGAATTGGTGAGCGGTAGTTTGGGAGGAGCTAGTTTAATATCGTGCGTTAAATGCATACCAGTAGTTAATATACCACCCGGATATGTTTTTTATTCCTGTAATATGTACCTGCATTATTATGTGGACTGATATTATATATCCCTATGGATGTTTACATGTTCTGTTGTGATCTATAAGAATGATGTGATATCCGGTACACGTGCCCCCCCCCCCCCCCCCTCCACCTTCCTTGCCAACCCATGGAGGGTGTCGCCGGTGCTTTAAACCACACTCGGATATATACCGGCGTACAGAAAGGAGCTCTTGTTGCCTTTTAACATCCAAGCCGGGGTTTAGTGATTTAATATAAAGTGCACCTCTCCATTCCGGGCCCAGGGGCATGACGAACTTATCCTTCCTTCGTACCCAGGATTAAGCTAAGTTCATTACAATTACAATTACAATATTCAGTGTTCCTCAGAGCTCTCTCAATGTATACCACCTCCTCTACGTAGAGTAAGTAGCACCCGTCTTACAAAACAATCCCACTGCTCTGTGCAACTCTTCAATCCAAGAGTGAAACGATATTCCAAATCTTTCTTCTATTCAACAGTTGAGCTCTGGAACTCTCTTCCTGAATCCATCTTCCCCTCATCCTATGACTTAAATTGTTTCAAACTCCGTGTGTCCGGGCATTTTGGCTCGAACATTCCTTGATTTTGGCCCTGTCACTCTTTCAACTCTGGGGGAGGCACTCATCACAGGCAATTCTGCCTCTTGTCTCCCTCCTCTATCTATCTATCTATTGCCGGACGCCGTGATCCCCGAAGGGATGGCCACGAACGAAACGCCCCATGCAACTTTGTTCCCAGTCAGTCGATGCCTCTCCTCCCATTCAGCACCGCTTTCACGCATATACTTCTTAACTCCATCCGGTCAATATACAGGAGACGCAACAATATAGGTAGCAAATTTCTAATGGTAGCTTTGGGTTCCTATCATCATATGCTTCATTTCTATATACGTTTTATCCCCGGGGAAAAAACAAAATAATCTTGGTATTTTTCATTTTTGTCTTGGGATTTTTTTTTATTTGTTTTTGCATTAACCTAACCAAAAAACCTAACCTAACCTAACCTAAATGTATTTGGGGGCAATTAGGTTAGGTTAGGTTAGGTTTTTTGGTTAGGTTAATGACCAAAACAAAAAATTCCAAGAACAAACATTGAAAATCCCAAGATATTTTGTTTTACCCCGGGGATAAAAAGTATATAGAAATGAAGCATATGATGATAGGAACCCAAAACTACCATTAGAAATTTGCTACCTATATTGTTGCGTCTCCTGTATATTGACCCTCCATCCTTCCACCTCTCTGTCAGTCTACCTTGCCCTCTCTGTCCTTCCACCTCACTCTCATACACTCTCTTAATCATTTTCCCGCTTCCCTTACGTTCCACATGGCTGAACCATCTCAAGGTGTTCCTTGTCACACTTTGCAGCACATCTACATCCACATCTATGGGAGGTGTGGTGAAGTGGTTTTGCCACTTGACTGGTAATTCAATGGACCCAGGTTCGAATCCTGATATGTCTATTGGAAGATATTATTGGGATGGAATTAGTGCTGTACTTAGTATCAGTGCATTACCACAAAGCCCACCGAAACGCCAAAAGAATAGTTTCATTGTTCCCTGATTAAATAGCAGTGTATGGAAATATGAATATTCCCATATTCAAAATATGCTACAGGGGTGCAATGCCAAGTGAGTTGATTGCTCAATAGGTGGCGTTCTGAGAGTGAGGGGTGAGATAGTGAAGCACAAAAGCGAAGCAGCTTTAGAGATGGGGCTGCTTTGAGCCGTGGGTGGGTGCTTCACATGTCTCACTCCCTAGACTGGAACGAGACCTCACAGGTTTCACAGTGTTCAGCGGTAGAATAAACATGCTCTCAGCCTATGCCCAAGTAAGAGTAGTTGGAATATAGAAGAAAAAAAAAAAAAAAAAAAAACTCTGCTCTCGTACTTCCTCATTTGTCTTGCTATCCCTCCATGTAACTCCGCACGCACTTCTCAAGTAACTCATTTCCACCTCTCTTACTTTTGGTTTGTGTGTCCAACAACGTCCATGCTTCGCTCCCGTAAGTCAATGTCGGGATTACCACACTGTCATGCAAGGACTTCTTTACTTCTATGCTGACCAGCCTATTTCTTGTTACTGCTTTTAGCGTTACTACAACCCTCTTCCCCTGTTGTACCTTCTCCCGCACTTCTTCATTCATGCTCCCATCTTTACTTAACACACCGCCCAAATACTTAAATGATCTGACATTTTCCATTGCCTGACCGTTCAACCTCACCTCACACTATGTGTCTGCACACTTTTCAGAGATCATAACCTTACTCTTCCCCGCATTTACTTTCAGATTCCACTTTTCATACAATGTTCCAAACATTTATACCAGACCCTGCAACTCCCATTCACTATTGCTCATCAGAACTGTATCGTTGGCAAACCGCAGTAGGCTACAGGCAACTTTCACTCATTTCCTTCCCTTATCAGCAGTACACCAGCATCCGCTGCTCTTCCTTGTATTTATTTCATGACTCCATCCATATACATTGTATATATACTGAACAACCATGGGGACATAACACACCCTTGTTTTAACCCAACATTCAGATCAAAGTATTCGCTCTGTTCATTCTCCACACGTACTGACGCCTTTGCACCCTCATACATGCTCTTCACTGCTTTCAGCAACTTGCCATCTACTCCGTATAGTCTCAGTACTTTCCACAGACCTTTCCAATCAACTCTGTTATAGGCCTTCTCCAAGTCCAAAGGCAACATATAACTTTTGTCCATTCTCCGGATATTTTTCCACAACACATTTCAAGGCAAAAATCTGGTCAACACATCCTCTTCCCTTCCTAAAGCCGGCCTGCTCGTCACCTACCATACCCATTTCTCCATTCTCGCTCTCACTCTTGATCACTACCCTATTGTACATCTTCCTTACTACACTTAAAAGACATATCCCCCGTTGGTTACCACAAACTCCTGTTTCCCGTTTACCCTTATACAGGGGGACTATTATGCCTGTCTTCCAGTCACCAGGCGTACTTCCATTCTCCCATGCTACTTTACACATTTTCCATACCCATTCGATCACTATTTCACCATCATATCTCAGCATTTCCCCACACACTCCATCTATTCCTGATACTTTCCTCATCTTCACTCTATTCATGGCTCCACACACTTCTGACCTCCTGATCCCCACCTCCTCCTCCACTACTTCTCTTCTTCTCCCTCCCATACCCCATTCAACTATGTCTGCTGGTGTTTCATTCCTTACGTTCAACAATTCATTGAAGTAATCCCTCCATCTCTCGACTCTCTCTTGCTTCTCGGTTAACACTCGGCCATTCTTCATCCAAATAGGAAAAAAATTAGGCTAATAAGGCTAGGATTGTTGTGTGCTTTCTTGCTGCCCAGTTACTTAGGCATTCATTCGGGACCTTTTTTCACTGGCGTCCTATTCTAGTTTCTGTGCCGTTTTAATATATTACTCGTGCATTTTCTGTCACCTCTGTCGAAGAGCAGGCTTGAGCAGTAGTTTGCTTGTACATTTTCGGTAGCCTATTTCGAGGGCCGTGGTTTTAGGGCAAGGAATTAGAATAGGAACCCGTTGAGTGAATGTCAATTTAGGACTGCTCACCATATTGATAGTTTATTAGTTGGAGGCTAAGTTTATTTACTATTTTTGTACTAAATTTAATCAGAGCTTCTATTAATTTAATATTTAACATCATTTGTAGCATCTATTGACTATTTACTTAATTTAGAAAGGATCCACCCCAGTCTTGCCATCCGGGATTGAGCCTTAGTTTATTGTGGTGGTCAGCCTATGTTATTTTCCTGAGTATCTGAGTGCTCCAGTTGATTGTTCACGGATCACTAGCGGGGAGTTTTGGCACATCTCCGTTCCCCAGAGAGCCTGGAAGTTACGTTGCTGAAGCTTTGTTTTGTTGAATGATTGTGTTACAGTGGGCACAGAGGACCCATGGAATTGCCGCTTGATTATAATTTAACATTAATAATCTACGGATTGTTAGTCTTTGTTTGTCACAAATGTAACATGTACGCAAATACGCATATACAGTATATATATATATATATATATATATACGCCCCTAGTATGGTATTAGTTACAGACTGACGACGACATTATCAGAGAAGCTCGTTATTACAAGGCCCACTATTTAATGGTGGGATATTGGCTTGTAGGTGATTGTTAAGTGTATCATGCGTGCTTGATGGTGCTTGGTTGTGAGAGAGTTAGACAAACAAATTACAAATACAGACTGATATATGCACCGATACGCAGACACACAGGAAGATATATACACATAAAACACACACACACACACACATATAGACAAATAAGATATACAGTAGACATACATACAACAATAGCCAAGCACAAATCTAGACAGAAACGTACACAAATACACTGATACGCACACATAAACAAACACATGAACTTCCCTAGCTCACTATTGGCTGCAGAATGACAACACATTATCCGGGAAGCTAATTATAACATGGTACACTGATTGATGTGGGATATTCGCTTGTACGTGATTGGGAGGTGATTGGAGAATGTCTGGTTCTGTCTGGGGAGTGGATATAGTTAGCTGCGGGTGTACATTGTTTTCTTTCCCAAGTGATTGTATACCATAACTAGATATTCAGACAGACAAATAGACAGAGAGAACGATTGATATAAAGACAGACAAATAAACAGAAGAAATGTATGATAGGAAACAACCTTAGAAGCAGAACAGTAAACAAATACAAGCATACAGATACACCAACAGTTATTAGCTATATTAAACAAAAACACACAGCTAAACACTATCAGAAACAACCATATAAACAGTCCTATTATAAAATTAGTAACAGACTCGCAACATATTATTCTGGAGGCTCATTATTACATGGAACACTGATTGATGGTGGGACATTGGTTTTGGCGAGTGGTCGATTAGTGTTGGTGGTATAGCATTTGGGTGACAGTGATTGTATATGAGCGACAGCAATACATAAACAGACCTACATAAACAGGAAATAAACAGCAGACATAGAGAAAACAGCAATAATCATGCCGCAAAAACAAAACAATCAAATAAGCAGATATAAAGAGATGAATACCCATTGCGACATAAACGAAGATAACAATATAATACCGCAGGTAAACAGAGATAAACAGACAGACATAAGCATCCCTTGGGTGATATTCGATATATATATATATATATATATATATATATATATATATATATATATATATATATAATATATATATATATTATTGACAGTAAATAATACAGCCGACTTATTACATTGTTCACTGATTGCAGCTGGAGGACTCTTTGCTTGTATGTGATTGAGGAATGTACGATTGTGTTTGGGTATTGTTTTACTAATGGTTATTGTGTATATTGGGATTACATGATTGTGTCTGGGAAATGTTTGGTTGTATGTGATGGTATAAACTAGGCTTGGTTGTGTTTAGGAAGTGATTAGTTTAGTGTGATTGTATGTATTGGATTTATATGATTGTCAATGATGGCACAGGCTTGGAGTGATGAATGAGTAAATGTGTGTGTTGTCGAGTAATTGTTGTAATCTGTTTGTAATTATAGTGCTTGGTAGTACGTATGTGTATAGTATATCCTGGGAAGCCTCTGTGTGTGTGTGTGTGCGTGTGTGCTGAACCACTTAACCCTACCAGGCAACCATGTGAGCTCTGGTCTATGTTTATACGTCAATTTGTGAGCAAAGAAGCTAAACGAACGTGGCATGCAGTAAATGTTTGTGTGTGTTCATGAGCGTGTATGATTTGTTCTTAAGTGTGTTGTTTGTTCTTGTTAGACTTGATGAGTTGTTGTGTCTGTTGGTATATATATACAGTATATATATATATATATATTATATATATATATATATATAATATATATATATATATATATCTTTGACATCGTTCTTCACATTAATAACCCCCCAAAAAATGAAAGAAATCTGTGAGTCTCCATGATTCGTCCTTAGGATATCTCATACATAACTCACACGCTATAACCATTACACCAGCAAGACAGTTATAAGTACAGCATATGACTAAGATTAATATCCATTTATCGAATACTGTTAGAATATAATACCAAGTACCGCTGTACCATCTGTTTGTGTCTGTAACGGTTCAGTTGTAAACTGTATTAATTATACTTAAATTTTAATATTTCAGCCATTAAAGCCAAACTATGAACTATTCTACCCTCCCTCATTTTGTTTTCTCATTTTGGTTCGGCACTTATTGAAAAAGGGGTATATTAAGTATGGCTTATAACTCTACTTTACCTTGCTTACCTTTTATAGTGTATTCCCGCCAAGCATCTCTTCATAGAATCTGTAATGCAGTTATATGATATAGTTTGGATATATTTAGGTGATGGTAAACTGCTATAGGCTATCACCATCTTGATTACTCAGCTATACCACGAGATTGTATAGCCAAATAAGTCGTCAATTATAAAAACATGTCAATAATATGAATCAGAGACATTGATCTGAATTGTTTTCATTTAATCTGTTGCTAAAAGATTCCATATAGCATCCGCTAAAAACAAACACACTATACATACACTCAAGGGGATTTTCATGCGGACTTTTATCATCAATTTTCAATTACTATATTTTTACCGGCAATTTGTTTTTCGGATGATTGTCATAAAATATCACGGAGCTGATGGTACAATATTTGCTGTAACTTATTTGATATACAAACTTTAATAATCAAGAGCAGAACTACCGTACCAAAAACAAATTGTGCTGACAACTAATAACTCCTTGAAACCCTGAATAAATTGTCATGCTTGTATCTTTCTTGCCAGATATTACCACATTACCCTATTACATCCTTCTAGTATATTCAAAACACACACACACACACACACACACACACACACACACACACACAACACACACACACACGACAGGCTAAAGTTCTACGCATTTTGGTTATTTGTGTGAAAATGGAAACAAGGAGTAGTTAAATCTTCAAAAACAAATGAGATAGAGAGTACAAAGGAAATCAAGCAACAACAGATCCAGTGACCCTTCTAGGTTGCTTGTCCTCCAAAACACTGAGGATCAAGTGTCCAAACAGTGGTTTAGAGTGGGTAAGGGAACATTGGAAAGGGAATTACTGCCCTGGAACTAATGTCCGTGGCAGGATTAGGAAGTTAGTTGGGGACAGATGGGTTAGTAACTGAGGGGGGGATAAATAAAGTTATTCATTTACAAACGCAGAGAGAGAGAGAGAGAGAGAGAGAGAGAGAGAGAGAGAGAGAGAAGGTGTGAGAGAGCTTTACCTGATCCAGGATGAATGACAGTGCCTTTGTGAGTGTGGGGAGAGTGACATAGAGTTACATAGTTTAACAGGCTTCCTAGGCAGTCCGGCCTATTATCTGAAGGGGAGATGTTTTTTTGTTATGGACTCCCATCTCCCTCATGTAACGTTTAACTCTATTAGTTTTGATATTATAAGA
Source organism: Lithodes maja (assembly GCA_037953745.1). Taxonomy (NCBI): domain Eukaryota; kingdom Metazoa; phylum Arthropoda; class Malacostraca; order Decapoda; family Lithodidae; genus Lithodes; species Lithodes maja. The sequence continues at coordinate 17,897 of JBAKBP010035872.1, forward strand.
TGTTCTTTCAATTAGTTTGTCAATTTTAAGACCTTTCATCCCATATCTTTGTCAATATTAAGACTTTTCATGCCATTTAGGTGTCGATTTTTTCCTGGCGAGCGAAAGCAAGCCTGTAATTATAGGAGGAATCGGCCTTCGGCCAGGATATTTTTTACCGAAAAATGTACACATTTATCTCGAAAGGGGAGGGGGGAGGTCTAAGGGGTGTTTCTTAAGTTTGATGGAGATCTAGCAAGGAAACTAATAACTAAGTAAATAATTAAATAGCATACACACATACAAAAACATCCTCCCTTAAAAACAAAATGGTGCTACTGTGTTGAGGACAAGACAATATGATGGCAAAAGGTTGTCCACTCTACGAATTTTGGGGTCGGTAAGTAATATAGTACTGTTAATAAAGCGGATCCCCATCAGAGTTGAGAATATGTCTACTGGGAAATTAATATCAAGGATGAAATACAAGACAAAGAGAGAGAGAGAGAGAGAGAGAGAGAGAGAGAGAGAGAGAGAGAGAGAGAGAGAGAGAGAGAGAGAGAGAGAGAGAGAGTTACATAGATACACTTACCACTAGAGGTGGTCCGGATATTGATTTTTTGATATATGCGGATGTAGATGCGGATATTTATTTTCAGTATTTGCGGATGCGGATAGTTTTAGCCCTCAAGAGTTTTAGCCACAGATAATGGAAATTTTAAGATACTAAAACATTTGAGACAAAAATATATTATAAGTAGAGGAAAGCATGAGTATAATATTATGAACTATATTATTCTACAATTTCAATTACCATTACCATTCAAGGACCATGATGCACTTCTTTTTTTTGTTCTCTGACTATTATTAGACGATTTTTTTCAGATTAGGAAGGGTATATGGAAGTCAGAGGGTTGATTGGGATAGTCTTTAGTTCTTTACCCTTTTAATACCCACATATCCTTCCTAAGCAGCATAAAATCGTCTAATGATACCAAAAATAAACTGCTAAAACGTGTCAGAGCTTCAAGGGGTTAATAGTTAATTAGTTATTCTGTAAAACTGTAAATATAATAAGTTTTTAATGACTTTTTAGTTACGAAATATCCGCACTATATCCGCATTATTGGATGCGGGTTGCGGAATGCGGATGTACTCTCAAAAGATCAAG
>JBAKBP010035873.1:0-19046 GCA_037953745.1 Lithodes maja
AGAGATACAAGCAAACATTATGACAGAGACAGACAGACATAGACTGACCAGGTGATAAGAGGTAAAGATCGATGAGTTTTATTTGTCTTATCTCGTATTGAAAAGAAATTAAAGAGATAGAGAAAGATAGAGTTACATAGATACACATACTGCACAGAGTCCGGACTTAATTCTAACATGGGATTTGCTTCATTTGTCGTTCTGTGCTACACTGACTGAGTTTCTCAATGTCCTTGTTCAGGTAAGAAGACCAAAATTGCACGCCATGTTTGAAGATGGGGTCTTACTATGCTTTAAAATAATGGTACCATAATGTTATCTTCTTTATAAGTTATATTTGTTTTATTAAACTCCTTGCGACATATATGACGCGATCGCGTCATATGGAACTTATGACCAAAAACTCATATGACGCGATCGCGTCATATGGACTTATCTACATGCCTCACCAATAAGTCCAAATGACACTCTAGCGTCATATGGAGCTCAGTAAGTCCGATAAGTTAGATGAAGATCTGTCGGTTGGTGGCAACCCCAGGTTCCTCCGACAATTCTAACGGCCAGCAGTGTGGTTTTTGACAGTTGTGTGGTGCAGTGGCAATGATACCGGGCGCCCGCCTCCGTGGACTTACTGGAACATAATATGTCTGAAGGAGTTAAAGGGAGAGAGAGAGACGAATTGGTAGGTCAGCCTAGGATAAAAAGAGAGTGGAAGGCGGAGAGAGGGAAGGCAGAAACAGGGTAGGGTGAGAGAGAACAGCAACAAGTGAGAGAGAGAGAGAGAGAGAGAGAGTTACAAGGAGTTACAAGGAATAGTTAGTATCTCGGTGACTTTGCAGTAAATTCCGTGGAGATACTCGAAGTGGAAGGAGAGAGACTGTACAGTATAGTGCACTACACTCATTACAGAGTGTGCAAAATACGATCTACTCACTTCTTGAACTGCGCTAATAAAGAACTGTTTACAACTTCGGAGGGAAGTTTCCTCCAGGTAGAACAGATTTGATATGTGAAAATTGTCTACAAATACTAGTGCTGAATCTTTTCAAATCTAATTTCTAGCCATGGTTACGTGTTGTATTCACATATTTGGGTGTGCTCAACCGCCTTAGGGGGTTCTTTTCCCCTGCACAGCTTCTTGCTCTGTACAGGGGCATAGTGCGCCCTTGTATTGAGTATTGTTCACATGTGTGGGGAGGTTTCCTCTCACACCGCTCTCCTAGACAAGTTGAAAGGAAGGCCTTTCGTATCATTAACTCCCGTCCACTCACCAACTCTCTGCAAATCTCTCTGTCTCCGCCGCAATGTTGCATCTCTCTCGCTATTCTATCGCTACTATAATAATCCAGTGTTCCTCAGAGCTATCCCAATGCATACCACCTCCTTTACGTAGGGCACGTGGTACCCGTCTTGCAACTCAATCCCACCCCTACTCTGTGCAACTCTCCAACCCAAGAGTGAAACGTTACTCTCAAACTTTCTTCTACTCAACATCTGAGCTCTGGAACTCTCTCCCAGAATCAGTCTTTCCCTCTTCCTATGACTTAAATTGCTTCAAACTCCGTGTGTCCAGGCATTTTGGCTCGAACGTCCCTTGATTTTGGCACCTGTCACTCTTTCAACTATGGGGAGGCACTCGCTATAGGCAGTTATGCCTTTTGCCTCCCTCAATCACATAGTAAAAAAAAAAAAAAAAAAAAAAAAGAAAAAAAAAAAAACATTGAGGCTAAATATGTTACTGTAGTCCACATTGTCAAACCCATTAAGTATTTTATAAAACTTCAATGAGTTTACCTCGTAGTTTGCGTGTCTCCAACGGGAAAGAGATCAAGAGTTCTCAACCGGTCCTCATAGCTCAATCTTCTAAGCAATGGAATAAGCTTTGTAGCCTTAGCTTTTACTCTTTCCAGTCGCTCTATATATTTGCTGAGTGCTGAGAGACCAGAATTGAACAGCATACTCCAGGGGAGGGCCGTATCAGAGCGTTGTAAAGTGTGAGAACTATTTCCTTATTTCTATACTTAAATTGCCTCCTAATATAGCCCAATAATTTCTGAGCTTTCTTTTCTACTTCACTGCACTGCTTGGAAAACTTAAGTCACTGCTAATTAGAAAACCAACATCCTTTTCCAAGTCAGTCACTTCCAGAGAGAGAGTGTGAGAGTGTCGCGTAACAGGTGAGAGTGAGAGAGCAAGAGAGGACGGCAAAAGGTGTGGGTGAGAGAGAGAGAGTACAAAGGAGTACAAAGGAAATCAAGCAACAACAGGTTTAGTGACGCCTCTTGGCTGTTTGTCCTCCAAAACACAGGATCAAGTGTCCAAACAGTGGTTTAGAGAGAGAGAGAGAGGGAACGGCAACAGGTGTGAGTGAGAGAGAGAGAGAAGAGAGAGAGAGAGAGAGAACGGCAACAGGTGTGGGTGAGAGAGAGAGAGAGAGGACGGCAACAGGTGTGGAGTGAGAGAGAGAGAGAGAGAACGGCAACAGGTGTGGGTGAGAGAGAGAGAGATGAGAGAGAGAGAGAGAGAGGATGGCAACAGGTGTGGGTGAGAGAGAGAGAGAGAGGGGACGGCAACAGGTGTGTGGGTGAGCGAGAGAGAAAGAGAGTAAGTGAGTGAGAGTGAGCAACAGGTGAGGGTAAGGTTAAGGGGGGTGGGAAGGGGCCAGGTATTGATTGACTACCTCGACAGCTGAGCTACTGCCGACTCTCTCTCTCTCTCTCTCTCTCTGCCGACCTAACAATCCGTCTCCCCATATAATCTTCTCCATCTCTCTATCCTCCTCTTTTGCATCATCTTTGCCACAATTTTCTCTTTAAAACACTATCTCATCCGAGGCCTTGGGGGATAGTATAACATTGTTTGTATTAATATTATCGGGGATTTTGATTCCTTATTACATTTTCGAGCAATGTACATTTAGTTTTTTCGAGAAAAAAACAAAAACAAAAAAACAATGCCGGTCTTCCTTCAACTGAAGTCTCGACATAGCTCGCCCAGAAGAAAAAAAAACGACACCTGAATGAGGTGAAGCATCTTACTATTGTCAAAATAATGAGGTGAAGCGTCTTCAAATTTTAAAACTAATGGAGTGAAACAGGGATAGCCCATTAAGAGGCCTTTCACATCAAATAATTAAATATCTACTGGCATTTCAACTACAGTCTCTTTATTACTGTCTATATATTTGCAATTGCATTCAATATAATTCAAGTTATATTGGCATAAACATATACACGTTTATGATTATCAGTATTCATCAACAATTGATTAATATGCAAATGCCAATGGGTACTGGACTGATACCTACAGGTATTATGTCCCGAGATATATTACAACAATGTATTTACTGGGGGCGCAAACGTAACTTTCAAATTAATAAAGGATCCCCCCCCCCCTAAAAAAAACCCACACACACACACAAATAAAAAAGGAATAATAATAATAATAATAATAATAATAATAATAATAATATTAATAATGTGGTGGAGTGGTCTTGCCACTGGACTGGTAATCCAATGGTCCCGTGTTCGAATCTTGATGTATCAATGGGAAGATATTATTGGGATGGAATTTGTGCTGTACCTAGTATCAGTGCATTACCACTAAGCCCACCGAAACGCCACAAAAATACCCTAATTATTCACCGATTAAATATAGCACTGTATGAATATTCCCATATTCAAAATAGGCTATAGGGGGGAATGCCTAGTGAGTTCATTGCTCAATAGGTGGCGTTCTGAGTGTGAGGGTCTGAGTCTAGGAGGTGAGACAGTGAAACACTGGGGCAAAGGAGCTTCAGAGATGGGGCTGCTTCGAAACGTGAGTGAGCAATCTAGCCCCATGCATCCTGCGAAGGCAAGATACCAGGGATTGGTTGCAGCAGAAAGTGCTTCACATGTCTCACTCCCTAGACTGGAACGAGACCTTACAGGCTTCGCTGTTCAATGTATAGCGGATGAATGTACAGGCTCTTAGCCTATGCCCGAGGGGGAGTAATTGGAATATAGAAGAAATAAAAAAAATATATATACTGTATATATACAGTATATATAATTTTTTGCAAATGATCACTTCATTTGCAGTAGATATATATATATATTAATTATGCAAATATTCTTAAACTTTCGCATAAAATAATAACCTTTCTCATCCTTAACCGTTTCAGTTTTCCATGACGGTCCCTCATGTTATTCTGACTCTTATGAGACGATCATATTAAGCTTTGGGCTGGCTTGTTGGAGTCGGGGATTAATATATTGGAAATTTGGTAGAATTCTTGGGCAACCCAACCTTTCTCCCACAAATTATGGTAGGTAATTATGGTGTATGTTTCCTCATAGATAATATCAGAGGTATCCAAGATGAGGGTCTGATACTCGAAGGTGCCATATGTTACGGTGACGGTAGATGCATAGCAGGCCAATCAATTAACTGCGTATACCTTGCCCAATACTTAATCTTCATTCTCAGGAAAATTAGGTTTCATAAGTTGTTAAACCCAATATTAAAGCTGCCAAATGTAGGATCCTAGCTGTAATGGTACGACGATCAAAGGAGGATTAGGAGACGTAAATGTTTTTGAATAGCCTGCTTCCGGGATTATTACACAAATAATATTAAATCACATAAGATAAGCCTATGAGAGATGTGTTGAACTAATGCAGTCATAAGTGTCACCGTGTACCAACAAGGTCATCATAAAGGTTAAGCATGGATTTAGGCCTGAGGTAGTTGCAGAATTGATTGATACAAGTTTTCACCTTCATTTTGTTAAAGTAGACTAAAATGCATGACTGAGGTAAATAATTATTTTGCATGGTAATCTGTCTTGTACAAATCACTCAGCAGCATATTATACATAAGTGTTGCTGGGAGATACTTCAGAATTCGCCTGTACCCGTCGACCTTTCTTCCCAACGCTTTCCGCCTTCTCCTCCTCCCCCTCCAAGCAGTGCTACGAATATACTGTACATATTTTCCTCATGTGTCATAACCATTGTTTTTTAAGGAATTGTGCTTACCTTGCATTGTGCTGGAATTTGCACTATTTATAAATATAATGAACTATCTATGTTCACTGCAATAATCTTGTTTAGTTAGTTAACTATATATATATATATATATACAGTATATGCCTAGGCAAACTCTTTCGTCTCTGTCTATCCTCTAATGTCGTCCAATTGCTCTCATCTCTTGTATTTCTAAAGTTTTTGAAACTATTCTTGCTTCCAAATTTCTTAACCATTTCTCTTCTCATAATCTGCTCTCAGATCGCCAGTATGGCTTCCTTAGGGGTCGCTCTACTGGTGATCTTCTTTCATATCTTACTAACTCTTGGTCATCCTACTTTCGGGACTTCGGTGAGACTTTTTCTATTGCACTAGACATATAGAAATCCTTCGATAGAATCTGGCACAAATCTTTAATTTCTAAACTACCCTCCTTCGGTTTCTATCCCTCCATCTGTGCCTTTGTCTCTAATTTCCTCTCCGGCCGTTCCATAGCTGCGGTTGTGGACGGCCATCGCTCACTTCCTCACCCTATAAACTCCGGTGTTCCTCAGGGCTCTGTCCTATCTCCTATTCTCTTTCTAATTTTTATAAATTACCTTCTCAACTGTACCTCAACTCCCATCCATTCATACGCAGACGACTCAACCTTTCACTACTCCATTAGTTTTTCAGAATGCCCAAGCCAGCAATTCCTCAACGAAAAACGGAATGAAGCCATAGAACACTTAAATTCTGATCTAACTACTATCTCTAATTGTGGCAGAAAAAACCTTGTTACCTTTAATGCTTCCAAAACCCAATTTCTCCATCTATCAGTCAGGAACTCCCTGCGGACTATCCCTTATTCTTCAACAATACAAAATCAATCCTTCATCTTCTCTCAATATTCTTGGTGTCTCTTTTTCTTCTGCTCTCAGTTGAAAGGACCATATTACCAGTCTTGCTAAGGCAGCCCCCCAGAAGCTGGCTGTGCTCAACCGCCTTAGGGGGTTCTTTACCCCTGCACAGCTTCTTGCTCTGTACAGAGGCATAGTGCGTCCTTGTATTGAGTATTGTTCACATGTGTGGGGAGGTTCCTCTCACACCGCTCTCCTAGACAAAATTGAAAGGAAGGCCTTTCGTATCATTAACTCACGTCCACTCACCAACTCTCTGCAATCTCTCTCTCTTCGCCGCAATGTTGCATCTCTCTTGCTATTCTATCGCTACTATAATAATCAGTGTTCCTCAGAGCTTTCCCAGTGTATACCACCTCCTTTACGTAGGGCACGTGGTACCCGTCTTGCAACACAATCCCACCCCTACTCTGTGCAACTCTCCAACCCAAGAGTGAAACGTTGCTCTCAGTCTTTCTTCTATTCAACAGCTGAGCTCTGGAACTCTCTCCCAGAATCAGTCTTTCCCTCTTCCTATGACTTAAATTGCTTCAAACTCCGTGTGTCCAGGCATTTTGGCTCGAACGTCCCTTGATTTTGGCCTTGGCACTCTTTCAACTTTGGGGGAGGCACTCGCTATAGGCAGTTCTGCCTTTTGCCTCCTTCATTCACATAGAAAAAAAAATATATAAATATATATATATATATATATATATACAGTATATATATATATATATAATTATTAGATATATATATAATATATATATTGTCAAATCTGTTTCATTCATTCATTTATTCAGAACATTTGAGGGAGTTGCTTGAGTGGATGAAACACTCAAACCGGAGGTTGGGGATAAACTTTATCTCTATTGAACAAGATTACACCCACTAGCTCGTCAGCCAACCTGAACCCTCAAGTCAAACACAGGTGCCACTGTGTTATACCAGGTAGTCATTCGTACAAACTGATAGATTAATAAATATATAGATAGTGGTTTAAGTTCACTAGTGTTCTTCACACTGTGTCATCATCAAGTAAACCTTAATCATCATTATATAATAAAAAACAAACAAAATCGTCACGTATGTGGATAGTGTTATAAGTATTAATATTGTTATAATAGCCGACTCATATTAACTGACCTATTGGAGACAGATCAGTGTTTGATGATGTCATTCACCCTGAGTGATCAATACGATGATTGCTCAAGAGGATCAAGATCGGTAGAGTGAATGTACCCAAAGATCATGGTTTCCGTGGGATGAAGAAGCACAGATGTCTCCTTTCCAAATGTCTATAGCAGATGAAAATTTTGCGTGGCACCAGTTTCGAATTGTTCTCAAGTTTCCCACTCACTCGCTTAATTCTTCATGCTCTCTCTCTCTCTCTCTCTCTCTCTCTCTCTCTCTCTCTCTCTCTCTCTCTCTCTCTCATATCGTTTGTCCTTTCCTTTCGACTCGTCTCTCCCCTCCCCCTTCCCCCTATCCCTCTTCATCCCGTCTCTTCAGCTCATCCGGCTTAGTTCCTCTCAGTCCTGCCCTCTCACCCAACTCACTCATTCCTACCTCTCACCCCTCCCTTTTTACCCGACTCACTCCTTCCTTTTCACCCAACTTATCCCTCCTCTCTACCCCCACTTATGCTTTCCCTCTCCCCCACTCACTCATTCCCTCTCACCCCACTCGCTTCTTCCCTCTCGCCCAACTCACTCGTTCCTTCTCACTCCATATTGGAAACCGAAAGGAGAAAGCAAATTATTCAATGAATGGCTTAAGAGTGTAGACAGAGAAAACAATTTTGGAGTAAGAATATCGAGTACTGGGTAACTTAAAACCCAGTCAACAATGTACATAAGTTGTTAAGAACGCAAACAATACAATTGGCTTTATTGGCAGGCCGTTTGAGTATAAAATCCAAAGATATAATCTTCAATCTTTGCAATTCTTTGGTTCGTCCTCTTCTGGAACATTGTGTTCAATCCTGATGCCCTTACTACCAAAAAATATGGAACGAGTTCAACGTAGAGTTACCAAAATTATACTTAGTCTAAAGAGCAAGCCATACGAGGAGTGTCTTATAGAATTAAATCAACTATTTTAAGCCCAGCGCAGATTAAGAATTGACTAATGCAAGTGTTCTAAATCATCAAAGGCATTGACAACATGAATTAGTATGTTCCCTCCACCAACCGACTTTACTGTAATAAGTACTTTACGATCGACCAACACGAGGGGAAAGGGATGCGAAATCATTGGTAAATCTTTCAACTCGCATGAGTCTAAGAATTTTTTCTTCAATCGAATTGTCAACTTGTGGAATGGGCTTCTCGAAATGCTATACATTGTAGCACCGTTGTTTCCCTTAAACATTGCCAAGACAAACCCTTTGTCTTAAATCCACAACTGATTGCATTTGTAAACGAATAAAAACAAATTTGTTCTCAGATACATCGAGGATCACTACCTGTATATTTATAAATATATAACTAAGATGTTACTCTCTTATCCCCAGATACACAAAGGATCACTAACTAATGTCTCAGAGCTGTGTTATGTAATAACCCTAATTGTCCCCTACTAACGTCTCCTAACCATGCCATGGACATTAGTCCCAATGCAGTACTTCCCTTTCCAATTGTCCCTTACCCACTCTAAACCACCGTTGAACACTGAACAGCAGTGATTTAGAGGGCAAGTAACCTCGAGGGGTCACTATATATGTTGTTGCTTGACTTCCTTTATACTCCTTTGTACTTCTTCCCTCTCACCGACTCCCCCTGCCATCTCACCCGACTCATTTCTTCCCTTTCACACCACTCATCTCTTCCCTCTCACCCCATTCATCCCTTCCATCTCATCCCACTCACCTTTTCCCTCTCTCCCCATTCCTTCCCTCTCAACCCACTCACTTGTGTCCTATTACACCTTCTTTCCCATCCCACTCCTTCCTTCCCTCTCACCCCACTCACTCTTCCTTCTCACCCCACTCACTCCTTCCTTCTCACCCCACTGACTCCTTCCCTCTCACTTCACTGTAACTGTTTTCTCTAAACTTTTCCAAGTCAAACGTTTTTTTATTGCAGGATGTTCGATTCTTACTTTGTCCTGCCGGTTTGTAGGGTGTTAGTTTTGCATGGTAATTTGTTTTTCCTTCTTTTGCCAACTAAGTACCCCTACAAATGTTTTATGTATGTACAATGTCCTTGATAATTGTTACTCTTTCTGTTGATGCTTGTGTTATATTTTGCACGTGATTTCGAATCGCCTATTATGATTATATATTTGCATATGTATTACATATATTGCAATATGTAAAAGCATTATATATTATAACTTCATTCCATTCCTATATGTCTCAATGCTTTCCCTGTTATATTTATATTCCATAAAGGACTTTCTTCTTGCTTATTCATTCCGGTTTTGTTATATGAGTGTCTAAAAGTATTATTTAAGGATGGTTTCCAACCTTTTATGGGCATTGAGTTTATTTAAAATTATTAATTGTATTACTGTACAGTGTATATCACCTCCATATTTGATCATGTTGAACTGTAGAGTCTACTGGTTATGGAAAGCCTATAGGTGGTTCGAGAGTTGGAACACAAAGTTAAGCACAATTGCGTACAGAGTCTGTTCATGTGGAAATGTATTTTTAATGGTCGTGTTGGCTTTGGCAGCAAGCCAGTTTATTATTATTTCAATATTCCCAAAGGACTAGAATTATCAACTCTGCGAATCAGAGTGGTATCACGCACACAGATCCCGCCCGTATACTGTGCACCACCAGCCAGCCTGTCTGTCGTCGTCGTCGTCCGTCTGTCTGTCTGTCCGGAAACTCCTCCAAGACCGTTTGATGGATTTTCACCAAATTTCACAGGTATATTCATTTGGTCAATGCAAAGGTCAGTCAAAAAGAAATATTCCAATTAACTTAAAGGTTAAGGTCAAAGGTCAAGGTTAAATATAAGGTAAATATTTCATATTTTTTAGTTCTTACTCAAATGTCTTCATTTTCACTATACAAGTTACTGGTAACATATATATCATATTGACCAAATTTTAGGTAAATATTCTTAAGGGTAAGGTCAAGGTCAAAGGTCAAAATAAGTTTTTCACTAGTATTTCTTATACTAACTGTTAGATTCTCACTAGGCTTACCATGTATATTCGGAATACCTAGGCGAAGGTCATACAAGAAACTATACAATTCCATAATAAAGGTCAAGGTCACAGGTCAAGGTCAAATAAAAGGTCAATATGCTATTTTCTTTACTTTTCATGCAAACTTCAAAAAATTTGGTGAGATAGTTGCACTTTAAATGAAAAGGAAAATAATACATTTGGACACACATATCATAAAGGTCAAGATAAAGGTCAAAGGTTAAGGTCAACTATTCTATTAATATATATGAAACTAACTGATGGGTTTTAATGAAATTAGGCATGCTTATTTGATTTTCCGGGGCAATGTCAATAACAAAACAAAAAAACACTCTTACATAAAGGCCCAGGTCACAGGTCAAGGTCAAAGGTCAACTTTTACTATTTATATTACTTTATACTCAAATGTCTTCATTTTCACTATACAAGTTACTGGTAACGTTGATATCGTATTGCCTACATTTTAGATACATATTCTAAAGGGTAAGGTCAAAGATCAAGGTCAAAGGTCAAAATGTGTTTTCTACTAGTATTTCTTATACTAACTGTTAGATTTTCACTAGGCTTACCATGTTTATTCGGAATACCTAGGCCAAGGTCATGCAAGAATCTATGCAATTCCATATGAAAGGTCAAGGTCACAGGTCAAGGTCAAATAAAAGGTCAATATGCTATTTTCTTTACTTTCCATGCAAACTTCACAAAATTTTGTGAGATAATTGCACTTTAAGTTAAAAGTAAAATAATAAATGTCGAGACATATAAAGGTCAAGATAATGGTCAAAGGTCAAGGTCAACTATTCTATTGATATATATGAAACTATCTAATGGGTTTTAATGAAATTACGCATGCTTATTTGATGTTCATGGGCAATGTCAATGCAAAAAATTTGTTACTCTTACATAAAGGTCAAGGTCACAGGTCAAGGTCAAAGGTCAACTTTTATTATTTATTAAGAAAGATTACTCAAATTTTGGAAAACTGGCTGTGTTATGGCTTATTACTTAAATATTATATATGTAACAAATTTCACATACATATTGTAATAGTTAAGGTCAGAACTCAAGGTCAAAACAAGAGTATTTGTCATTTTCCCTGAACTCCTCCTAGACTGTTTAATGTATTGTCACCAAGTTATACAGGCAAATTCAGTTGGTCAATGCGACGACCATCCAAATATATGTATTTTATTTTATGTCAAAGGTCAAGGTCACAGTAAGCCTATATGATCACTATTTGTAATAAATATTCAAAATGCTACAAAATAGTGTTACGCTGACCATATTATAGAGAAATATTTTAATAGTTATGATTCAATGTGATCATAAATGTAATTATATATATACATATAATATACTCCCAGGCGGACATGAACCACCAACAGTCAGGACGAGTGTCTATGCTTTAATCCACTACACACAAGTATCCTCTATCACGCCGTAGTATAGTGGATTAAAGTATAGGCACTTGTTTTGACTGTCGGTGGTTCAAGTCCGGCTGTGAGTATACATTTTTTTAATATATATATACAGTATATATATAAATTGCATATAAACCGATTTCACCTAAGAGATTCAATACTACTTGCAGAATTCTAGGTTGCAGAGTTGCGTATGCAGTTTTTTATTTTATTTGTATTTTTTGGTAACGCGAAAACTGCATTCCTACTTTATTTACATAATGTGTGTGTATATATATATATACTGTATATATATATATATATATATATATATATATATATATATACTGTACATAGTATATTGTATATCATGTCGGTTTATGTGTGTCATAGGACACTTATTTTATAGGTCGATTTGATAATACATTTATTCCATATTACTAAGTATTTTATATACATTAATTGCTGTTATACATTAATATTATTTCTTTATATTTTCTTACCAAACTGAAATTTCTTTTCACTTTTCTTAGCGGTTTTGTTCGGGAAGTTTTATTAAAAGGGAGGATTTTTTGTGGTGACCTTTCTTCTCAGCTCTACATTAAGAGGGGCTTATATGCTCCAAAAATACGAAATAACCTCTCAAAAGGCCAGCGAGGGAGGGTTCCTGTTCTTATTTCTTGTTTGCTCTTTTGCATATGCTGTGTGATCCTATGTAGGCTTATTTGGGTGTAATACCTTTACCTCATGTATATCTTCTGTCCTGTCTCATATTATTGTATCGCACTGTATATATTGTATCTCTTATATTAAACCTGCACAATATTGTCCTCTCTCTCTTTCTCTCTCTCTCTCTCTCTCCTATTTTTTGTGGTCCACTTAAGGGGAGATCTCCACTTGAGGGTTTTTTTTCTTGACCCCTTTCTCCCTCGTGTTTAGCCCCATTGCTTTTGATATTATAAAACGTTCGCCCCGTTAGTTTGGCGATTTTAAGAACTTTCACCCCATTTTAAGACCTTTGTGCCATTCAGGTGTCGATTTTATCCTGGTGAGCGATAGCGAGCCTGTAACTTAAGAGGAAACGGCCTTCGGCCGGGACATTTTTCTACCGAAAAATGTACAAATTAATCTTGAAAGGGACTCAAGGGGGTGTAATTTTAAGCTTGCTGGAGGTCTAGGGAACAAACCAAATACCTACCCTTAAATGAGTGTTTTGAAGTTGTTGTATAATTGATGAAGGGGGAATAATTTGGAAAGAGAGAGAGAGAGAGAGGGGGGCCGGGGGGATGATTGGAGAAGGAGTGGGATGAAGAGTGAGGAGGGGGGGGGGGGGGCTCTCATCTTATTGTTGTTGAGCTGAGTGGAGAAGAAGAAGGAGGAAGAGAAGGACGTGGTGGTTGTGGTTGAGGAGAATGGCAATAATAGGAAGTGAAGGAAGATAAAGAAGTCGAAAACAAAACATACAGAGGAGTAAGATCAAAACGACGATAATGAATATATTAATGATTGATGATGATGAACATATTGATGATAATGGTGATGATAACGATGAATATATATTGATGATGTTGATGACGATGAACATATTAACAAATGATGATATTGGTTATGATGACGATGTCTATTTATATCATTGATGATGACCATGATTATGATGACGATGAATATATTAATAATTGTTGATAGTAATTTTTATGATGCAGATGAATATATTGATAATTGATGATGATAATGATGAAAATGACGATGATGCTTGTGATCAATTTCAATACATTGCTAATAATGATGAACTTAAAATTAATTAAAGAAGGTATGACAACGGTAATTGAAGTGACAACTACCTCATCTACCACAATATTACCATTATCATAACTACCACCAACTACCACAACTACCTCCATCTAACACAACTACCACCATATACCACAACTACCACCATCTACCACAACTATCACAACTAACATGGACCATCTACCACAACTACCACAACTACCACCTTCTACCACAACTACCACCATCTGCCACAACTACCACAACTACCATGGACCATCTACCACAATTACCACCATCTACCACCATCTACCACCGGGCGGGTGCCCAACACCGAAAGGGGTTGAAATAGGGGAGCTATCCCTCCTCCAAAGGCGGCTTTCTAGGGCCTTTCCTACCTGATGCTGAGAGGATTGGGTTCTAGTCATGTGGTGATGGGCTGGTCTATCAGAGTGAGAACTGAGCGATCTCTGCCATACCCATAGCTTACTCTGACTGTTCGTTTTACTTATATATGTTCTAGATCTCAAGTGACGGCGTCTCTTCCGTGGATTGACCTCCCAATCTACCAAGATTGGAAGCCAAAGCGCCACATTTTTCCTTTGCCCCTCAACTTTCTCTTCATAATTGCTGAGGGGCACAGGGCCCTGGGTGGGGCTTTGGTTTCCCGGGCGTTTCTGCACCCTCCTCAGCTCCCCGCCATGGAGTGGCTTCGGTCACCCAGGCTTTATTGTGGTCAGCAGGGAGGGTTCTGTGGGGGTGCTCGGTTATGGCCTTGGCCTTGTTCGGGGCCTTGGGGCTGTTCGGCCAGGCAGCTTGGGGAACAACAACAACAACAACAACTACCACAATCTACCACAACTACCACCATCTACCACAATTACCACCATCTACCACAACTACCACCATCTACCACAACTACCACCATCTACCACAACTACCACCATCTACCACAACTACCACCATCTACTACAACTACCACCATCTGCCACAATTACCATGGACCATCTACCGCAAGCTACCGGAAGCTACCTATACTGCTGTTTGCGGATGATACAGTTCTGATGAGTGATAATGAATGGGAGTTGCAGGGTCTGGTAAATGAGTTTGGAACAGTGTGCGAAAAACGGAATTTGAAGGTAAATACGGGGAAGAGCAAGGTTATGGTCTTCGAAAGGGGTGAAGTCACAGAGTGTGAGGTGAAGCTGAACGGTCAGGCTATGGAGATCGTCAACTCTTTTAAGTATCTGGGCAGTGTGTTGAGTAAAGATGGGACTATGGATGAAGAGGTGCGGGAGAGGGTACAACAGGGGAAGAGGGTTGTAGGAACGCTAAAAGCAGTAACAAGAAATAGGGTGGTCAGTATGGAAGTGAAGAAGTCCTTGCATGACAGTGTGGTAATCCCGACACTGACTTACGGAAGCGAAGCATGGACGTTGGTTGAGAGACTCAGACCAAGAGTGAGAGCAGTGGAAATGAATTACTTAAGGAGTGCGTGCGGAATTACATGGAGGGATAGACAGACTAATGAGGAAGTAAGAAGGAGGTGTGGTGTGGAGGTAGATGTGCTGGAAAGTGTGAAAGGGAACAACTTGAGATGGTTCGGCCATATGGAACGTATGGAAAGCGAGAGAATGACTAAGAGGGTGTACGAGAGCGAGGTGGAGGGACAGAGGGGGAGAGGTAGACCGAATATGAGGTGGAAGGATGGAGTGAGGAACTACATGAATGAAGGCGGTGCTGGTTGGGGGGAGGGGCGTCGACTGACTGGGGACAGAGGTGCATGGGGGCGGTTCGTTCGTGGCCACCCCTTCGGGGATCACGGCGTCAGGCAATAGATAGATGGATAGATCTACCGCAACTACCACCATCTACCACAAGTACCACAACTACCACCATCTACCACAACTACCACCATCTACCACAACTATCACCATCTACCACAACTACCACCATCTACCACAACTACCACCATCTACCAAACCAACCACAACACTACCACCAATATCACCATCTAGCACAACTACCACCATCTACCAAAACAACCACAACTACCACCATCTACCACAACTACCATTATCTACCCCGGTCTCAGGAATCAAGAGGCTTCGGATTTAATTAACAACATGATTATTTTCCTCCCTTCCCTCCCTCTTTTGTCTCCTTCCTGCCTTTCTTCCCTCCCTTTTGTGTCTCCTTCCTTCCTCTTGTCTTTCCTTCCTTCCTCCCTGCCTTCCTTTCTTCCCTCATGTCTTTCCTTCCTTCCGTCCTTCTTCCATTCTTGTCTCTCCTTCCTTTCTTCCTCTTGTCTTTCCGTCCTTCTCCCTTCCCTCCCTCTTGTCTCTCCTTCCTTCCTTCCTTCCTTCCCTCCCTCATGTCTTTCCTTCCTTCCTCTTGTCTTTTCTTCCCACCCTCCGTCTTGTCTCTCCTTCCTTCCTTCCCTCCCTCTTGTCTCTCCTTCCTTCCTCCCTCCCTCTTGTTTATCCTTCCTTCCTTCCTTCCCTCCCTCTTGTCTCTCCTTCCTCCCTTCCCTCCCTCTTGTTTCTCCTTCCTTCCCTCCCTCTTGTTTCTCCTTCCTTTCTCCCTTCCCTCCCTCTTGTCTCTCCTTCCTTCCTTCCTTCTTTTCCTATTGTTTCTCCTTACTTCCTTCCTTCCTCCCTTCCCTCCCTCTTGTCTCTCCTTCCTTCCTTCCCTCCCTCTTGTTTCTCCTTTCTTCCTTCCTTCCTTCCTCCCTTCCCTCCCTCTTGTTTCTCCTTCCTTCCTCCCTTCCCTCCCTCTTGTTTCTCCTTCCTTCTTTCCCTCCCTCTTGTTTCTCCTTCCTTCCTCCCTTCCCTCCCTCTTGTCTCTCCTTCCTTCCTTCCCTCCCTCTTGTTTCTCCTTCCTTACTCCCTTCTCTCCCTCTTGTTTCTCCTTCCTTCCTTCCCTCCCTCTTCTTTCTCCTTCCTTCCTCCCTTCCCTCCCTCTTGTCTCTCCTTCCGTCCTTCCCTCCCTCTTGTTTCTCCTTCCTTCCTTCCTTCCTCCTTTCCCTCCCTCTTGTTTCTCCTTCCTTCCCTCCCTCTTGTCTCTCCTTCCTTCCTTCCCTCCCTCTTGTTTCTCCTTCCTTCCTTCCTTCCTCCCTTCCCTCCCTCTTGTCTCTCCTTCCTACCTTCCTCTTGTCTCTCCTTCCTTCCTTCCTGCCTTCCTTCCTTCCCTCCCTCTTGTTTCTCCTTCCTTCCTTCCTTCCTCCCTTACCTCCCTCTTGTCTTTCCTTCCTACCTTCCTCTTGTCTCTCCTTCCTCCCTCCCTTCCCTCCTACTTGTTTTCCTTCCTTCCTTTCTCCATTCCCTCCCTCTTGTCTCTCCTTCCTTCCTTCCTTCCTCCCTTCCCTCCCTCTTCTCTCTCCTTCCTTCCTCCCTGCCCTCCCTCTTATCTCTCCTTCCTTCCTTCCTTCCTTTTATCATGTATCTCCTTTCTTCCTGCTTTCCTTTCCTCTTGTCTCGCCTTCCTTCCTTCCTCTTGTCTCGCCTTCCTTCCTCTTGTTTCACCTTCTTTCCTTCCCTCTTGTCTCTCCGTATTTCCTTCCTTCCTCTTGTCTTTCTTTCCTTCCTTCCTTCCTCCCTCTTGTTTCTCCTTTCTTCCTTCCTTCCTTCCATCTTTCTCTCGTTTATCTCCTTTTTTCCTTGTTTTCTTCATTTATGTTTTTCTTCCCATCTTTTCCTCTTGTCTCTCCTTCCTTTCTTCCTTATTTCCTTCCTGCCATCTTTCTCTGGGTGTCTCCGTCTCTCCTATTTGTCATCACTTTTGCTCTTCCTTCCATCCTTCCTTCCAATCTTTCGTCTTGTCTCCCCTCCCTGCCTTCTATCCTTCCATAGTGACTTCAATTTACCAGTAACTAAGTGGAGCGATATGCCAATTACTTCTCATTCCGGATATGACCTCTACGCCAACTTGCAAGAAATTTCACTTTTTTAATTTGTTCAATCTCCAACCCGTGGTAATAATGTGCTTGACCTTGTACTTCCAACGAAAGAAGACTTAGTGGAGGGTTTGAATGTTGGTGAAGAATTCAGTAACAGCGAATATTGAAGGATCAGTTTCACTATAAAGTTTAATAGTAATGAATCAAATAGCAGCAATGAGAAAGTCCCAAATTAAAAAAAAACACACTTTAATAAACTCAGAGCAATACTTAATCCAAAAACGTCGATCGTCCTCAGTAGAGGTTTTTCTGGTGCACTGCGACCGTCCTCAATTGATCCAGAGCATTTGAAAAAGCCTTAGAAAACAACCCAGTGGCAGTTCAGTGCCACAAAGCAATTTGTGATTAGGTGAGATAATTGCTCTCCATTACTTGCTACCACTCCTACATATGTGTCCCCCCCCCTTCCCCCCTCCTCAATTATCAGCTAATTTTCCTCTTCTTCCCCCTTTTATCGGGTAATTTTTGGGTCGAATTTCTCTCTCCCGGCTCTTTAGCACGAGTGAGGCAGCTAGAGATCCTTGCAACACTACTCTGTGCTGTCAGTGTTGCTCTACAGCTCAGAGAGGAAGGATGTACATCCCCCAACTCTCTCCTCATGATACAACCTTGTGGCAATAATACGTCTTTTTCACTCCCCAAATGCTATTCCCACTTCTTTTATTGTTCTTATATGTTCATATGTTCATAATAAAAGCAAAATAGGCACATATGGATAAGTAATAATTATATATATGTCTTATGACAATTTTCGTCAGAATAGAACCAAATACCTTCGCTTGGCGGGAGGGTTTGAACTACCACAGCTTCGCAGTTTATGAGTTAAAGAAACCGATTGGAACTATTTGAGTAACAATAATGACATAATAAATCATAGGAATTTTTCACTACCATGTACTTCAAAACGATGCAAGCGTGCATACCAGAGGTGGGCACTTCCGTAATCACTTCCGTAAACCACTAATTCCGCTGGAGCGGAAGTCCTATCTTGATAAACGGATTCATATAAGGGATAAATTCGGCAAATATCCGCAGGTTAGAAAAGTGTAACTGCTTCCGCAATCGCTAGAAGCCTTTCAGTGGTACTCAACCTCTCAGCATCTCCATGCGGGTACTATTTATAGACGACAAGCTCCAACAGGAATCCCGTGTAATGCTATAGGCAACGAGGCATTGTGAAGTGACAGTTGCCACGAGTGGAAGGGTACTTGGTAGTGGTTTGCGTATCGATACCAAAGTATCGATAAATCAGATACCAACTCTGTACTTGAAAGTATCGATTCTGAAGGCTTGGTATCGAGTGTTATGAGTACTAGAGAAACCTACGCAAAATATTAGTGAAATTTATAAAATTAATTCCAAATAATGCAAATAATAGATAAGTCTATTATATCCATACAGTATTACTAGTCTACTAGCCTAGTACTCCTGAATTCCATAATAAATAAATAAGCAATATTATACAATATATAAGAAATATAAAGTCAAACTCATCATGATCACTGGTAGTGTAGCGGCTTAGTGGCAGAATTTGTGGGAATTATGCATTTCGTGATACAATTATCAAAATAGTCCATATAAACAAAACTAGATATCGGGCCATCATAGGTTTACTCTACATTGGCTTTGGCAGCCCCCTTTCAATTACTTTCTATAAGAGTTCTTAAGCACTGATATTTGCCCAAACTGTATACCATGGTAGAAGAGATGTCAAACTAGTCTCAAATTACTCGTCTAGACATGGGTAACAATGTATATTACTCATCTAGACATGGGTAACAATGTATATTACTCATCTAGACATGGGTAACAATGTATATTACTCGTCTAGACATGGGTAACAATGTATATTACTCATCTAGACATGGGT
>JBAKBP010035874.1:0-19046 GCA_037953745.1 Lithodes maja
CTCCTGACGCAACTGAACGCTGGGGACATGGTTGCACAGGAGGCCAAGCACCACCGAAATTGTCTCCTGAACTTGTACAATCGCACACGGAAGATTAAGGAAATGGCGGGCAAAGGTACAGACGATGAACACGTAATAGCAGGACTTGCTTTCGCAGAGCTGGTGGTGTTTATTGAAGAAGCTCACATGGATGACGAGACGTCTCCGGTCTTCAAACTTGCTGTCCTGGCGCAGTTATACACGTCAAGGATGGAACAGCTGGGAGTCAAGCATGAGGGCAGGGTGCACATGACCCGTTTTAAGCAGAGACTGCTTGCTCACTTTCCTAACATGGGTGCACAGCACCAGGGGCGCGATGTCCTGCTTGCATTCAATGAAGACCTCGGCGATGCCCTGGCAAAGGCTTGTGAACTGGACAGAGACCTTGATGCTGTCCACCTGGTGCGTGCTGCCCAAATTGTGAGACGCCACATCATCGGATATGCAAAGGTGTTCAACGGGTTTCCTGCAGGATGCCAACAGGACTCCGTGCCACCCATGCTGCTTGCCTTGGTCACTATGATCTTGGAAGGTCCCAGTATCAAGCACCAGAGTGAAAGCACAACACCAGCGGCACTGAGCATCGTCCAGCTCCTCAAGTTCAACAGCGTTATGCACCGACGGGCCGCCACAGGCAGTACGCCTCGTCCAGTCAGGCACGCCACCACGCAGGAGACGCCAGTTCCAGCCTACATCGGCCTAATGCTACATGCACACACGCGCAAGAGGGAGCTCGTCGACAGGCTGGCACACATGGGGATTTCTATCTCCTATGATCGGGTCCTGTCCCTTTCCACACAGCTGGGGAACAGTGCCTGCCGCCTCTACCACCAGGAGCAAGTAGACTGCCCTCCCAAGATGAGAGGCAGAGTCTTCACGACTGCCGCGGTAGACAATATCGACCACAACCTAAGTTCCACCACAGCAAAACAGTCATGCCATGGGACTGCTATTTCCCTCATGCAACACCCTGCGGTCCCTGGGGCCGGCATTGACCGCAGCATCATCATCCTCGGAGGGCCGAACAAAAGATGCCTCAAAACACTCACTGACCTCTCCACTGCACCAGATCATATTGATGAAGATGCCATGCACACCATCGAGAGGTTCGTCATCCTGCTTTACGACAGAACAAGCACCGCAACCGATATTGACAAGGCACGCCGCAAACTGTTTGCAAAGAAGAGCAATGTCCAGCTGATCCCACCGACAAGTGCAGCCCTGCAGCAGCACGTCCGACGAGCAATATACCAGGGCGGACATGTCTGGGGTCAGGCCCTGGTTCCTGCACCAGCATTGCCATCACCAACCGACTGGGGTTGGATCAAGACCAGTGACATGTACGAACCTCTCTGGACAACGTTCCCCGAGGCATCCAAGGTCTGCCGGGAGCTTGTCTCCTGCAAATGCCAGAAGGGCTGCATCAAGAAGTGCAAGTGCAAGAAGGCCAGTCTGGAATGCACACCACTGTGTGCTTGCGACGGGGAGTGCTCTCAGAACTGAACTCGCAAACTTAAGATGAAGATTCTGAACTGTTCCAGACAGTACACATGTACTGTAAAACAGTGAACTTATCTGCATATTGCATTTAGCAGATTATGTGTTAATTAACATGATAATTAAATGTAGTAGTGTCCATTGACCACAGAAGTATAACATTTGACTTGCCCAGGATTGATCTGATGAGAGTAAGCCACCATAATTATCACTATCTGGTTCTGTTATTGTTGTTGTATTATCGATGTAATTAGCATAATTGCGTTAATAATTGTGTTAATTGGCATCTTAATTGGCGTGGGCAGTGTCCATGAATAGCTATTGACAGACAGAGGAAGAAGGTCAGATAACATTTCCACAACTTAAATGAATCTAGCCTATTCACAAGGAATGTCAGCATTTGATGCCTGATCATGGGTTTCCTTGTCACCATTTAATCTGCAATTAGCCTAAATATGTTAATTAAGATTAGCAGCATCTCCCAAAATGTGACTAAGAGCTATTAGGCATGTCTTGATTCAAAACATTCAATAAACATTCACTAAAACCTTCAGCAGCAAACTTTATCTAACTTCTGTGTGTCTTTTGGGTGTCTGCTGGCAGCCATTTTGGAAAATGGCCGCCACGGCCGCCAGGGGGCAGTTGGGCGATGGCTCCACATCCAAATTTGTTCATAATATATTAGTCAAACTCTGTGCCAAAATTGGTGCTTTTATCAAAAAATGCACAATAGGTTAGCTTACCCGCTGTACTATTTAGATATAAGACATATTAAAGGGAAAGAAAATGTGATTGCAGATTGCTTGTCTAGACTGTAGAATAAATTGTTTTAAAGTAATAGAAATTTCCCCTGTAAATTTCTTTCTTCAGGGGGGAGGTGTTATGTAATCCAGAATTAAAATCGATTATATAAGCCAGATAAGTATATAAGTTAAGTTTCCCACTCATGTGTTTGATTCTCTAGAGTTCTAAACCTGTCAGGATTTAGCCTGTCTCTCCCAGCCTTGCGTCATTACATTCACGAGTGCAGTTGAATATTCTAGTTTCTCTGGCGACATAATTATACTGTATATACTCCCTGAGTCCTCGCAGTTTTCACTCTCAGACCTACTGACTCATCACGCCTGTTCTCTCTCTGTACATAGTTACTATTATACCTAGTGAAGTGACATATCTCTCCAGGCTACCCATTCCTGTTCTGTGATTGGGGAGCTGAGTATATAAGTGTGTCCCATATCATAGCCTAGTTATTATTCTTAGTGATATTGTGTATTATTATAAGTTTATCTAATGATCAATTAATTGTTATCAGAAGTCATATAATTTCTGTATTTCCTTTTGCTTGCTTTATCATTATTGTTGTAAGTGTAAAGCATTAAATCAATGTGTGATTAGTTTCCAAATTTATGAATTTGATCAGATTAATTTAGTTACCCCTTATTATATTTTTTTCAGGAGGAATATTTTTTCAAGTGTTATTTTAGTGTTTATTTCACATTTAAATAGTTGTATTAATTACTTGTATTGCTTTTATTAATATTTTGTGGATTCCCTTAAGTTATTAAACAGATATTAACCATTTCCAGTGATCTTGAGAAAATATTAATTCTTATGTGATATAGCTATTTTTTCCTTGCATTGCTTCCGTAAAGGTATATAGTTATTTATTTTTTCACTTGCATATTTGTTGATAATCATAGTGGATTATATTCTTATTGCTTGTCCTGAAGAGACTGATTTTATTGTTACATTATAATACTTACTTTAATTAAACTAAGAATTTGTAATCTTGTTTTCCTTGAACCTGGATATTTTGAGTGTGATCTGACATCAGTCTTGAATTTCATATTTAATCTATTGTTTGTGTCATTTCACCTCGCCCTAAGACATAACAGTATCTAGACACAATGTTGTTAGCTGTTCATGATGTGTGATTAACAACCAATGTAGGAAGCCTTGGTTATTTGCAACCAGTGCTGAACATTGAGTGATTAGTAGCATAATACCTGCATGTTGTGCATATATTACTCTCTCTCTCTCTCATTGAATTGAAGAGACTTGACGATCCTCTGATGGGGATTCTATTTAAATGAATGAATCAGAAGGTAAGTGTAAATTCCATTTCAGACTAATATACCATATGGAAATTTTCTTTGTGGGCGTTTCCTGACCCATAACTTTACACTTCATCCTATTTTCTGGTACAGCTTTTTCGTCGAAGGAAAAGGATGATGGAGAGAGCCCCTTTCTACTTTGCTGTCCTAATCTTCTACTATGAACTGTCCCTTTCTAGTAGTATTACGGCCGAACCACAAGGTCTGTGTGATCTGAGTATCTGTGTAACTCTATGCACCACTCTCTCTGACAGCACTCATAACAATATTTAAGACTGGTATTAGGGTCGGTGTGATTGTATGTATAGTATGTATTTGAAAGTGTTAGTATTTTTTGTTTTTGTATGTATATTTTAGGATATGAAAAGTAAGTGTAGCCACAATTAAATACATGTAATGTGTGTACCATTACTATTTCATCCACATACACCAGCAGCCAGGCACAGTGTCATAACCACTGAATACCATATTATCCCAAACACTTTTATGTACCGTACATCATTACAAACACACACACACACACACACACATACACACTATACTGTATTATATTAGAGTGCATAGCAGAAGTTGTGAAGTATATGTATTTACTATATTAGTATGACATATCATATTACTGCAGTATACAGTATATCTGTGTTATTCAAGACAATATACCGCTAGCTGTTGTGTTCTGCATGGTAATGCAACATCACTTTCTTAATACATTAGCAAACTAGTTATAGGTACTTATCTTGTATAATTTCATTACATAACGTGTTCCTATAGTATTAGCAAAACAATCATGATAAAATGTATGTGAATATAATAGTTTGATATTATATAGCAATGCGAAATCTATTCAATATAATTTAATAAACTTAATACAATTGCTGTACTCATATTTAATTTGGGTTTATTACCAATTCAAGTTTTATAACTAGGCTATGCATGCATGGGTAATTTGGAAATCAGAATATATTTTGTAAACTAACAGATTACTGTAAGGCAGTGTCATACTCCTAAAATTCACCCACCTACAATATCATATATATAAATCGAAACGCTGAAACCTACTGTACATGTAGAACAGTAGCTAGTTAAATTTAAATATATGTTGCCAATCAATATGATAGGAACTAATGGGTTGCTTCTCTCGCAAATTTTTCGTCCACATTAGAAGTCAACTATGGAGGGTTGACTAAGCTAGATTAGGTTATGCTTGGGTTAGGCTCGATTGCATTAAAGGAAAAACTATTCTTAATTAGTTAGTTAGTTATGTGAGCGTCACTAAGTACCGTATTTTTGTTTTTATATGTTATGCTCAGCTTGGCACAGGCGATAGGAGACAAGCCATTATAATTTAAGCACAGTTCGGTTCAGTTTGTCTGTGGACTCATAGAGGGCAGTATGATGTGCAGGGGACCTGGGATGACTTAAGCTAGGCTTGTAGTAGGGTCATTTGCTTGGAATCTGTGACCATTTTGTTCCTACCTTTTTCTCTCGATGGATTTGACAACCTGAACCATTTTAAAGGAAAATTAGCTCTTATGCCCCTCTGAAAAATGACGGCTAACTCTGCTAAAGCCCAATATTCAAAATGGCCGCCAACGCCATCTTGAAAAACATGACATGTAATATCTCTGGCATCAGATGAGCTACAAGGACGAATGAGGTGTCCTTTTTCACTAATTCTGGCATTACAAATCCACTGGAATGGTTATTGTATTGTATTGTATTGTATATTGTATTGTTATTGTATTGTATTATATTGTATATTGTATTGTTATTGTATTGTATTATACTAATTGTACATACTAATCTGCCACTTCACTGTCACTACATGATTCACTGTATGAGCCACTATCAGAATCACTGTCCTCACTTTCGCTGCTATCATCACTGTTGTTCTCTGCCTGCGGATTTGTAGGTAGTGGTATGGATGGGGGAAGTGGGGGCTGGGTTGAACGGACAGGCAGACATAGGCCATTTACAAGATGCCATCCATGGCCGATCGGTGAGGGGTGACTTTGGAGCTGGTAATGCTTTTGCAAATATGCAAGATAGTTTGCACGCTCCAAGTGTGGACGGAGACTGTCCAAGTCAGGCACAAGTCGGATAGTGCTTTTTTTCTTCTGAGCTCTCCACTTCGCTGCCCTCGCATCTCCCAGGGTCTTGCTTTTGGTATCACCATAGACATATCGAATGACAAACCGCTCCAAATCACTGATGACCTGTTCTGTGACTAGGAGCTGTGTACCACATGCTGCTAGCAGGTCGTGTCCCTCTTTTGACTTCTCCAGACGATCTGCGATGAGCTTCTTGCTTGCTCCATAGAAGCCAGAGTTGTGGTCACACCCAGTGAGGACATGAAGTGGTATGATGGATGCAGCCATTGCCTCACTGCACAAACATCGGGCATCGATAAGCTGACGTTTGCGTTTCACACACAGGATTCCTGTTGTCTTCTGAGCAACATATGCCGCTTGCACGTAGTTGTCTGTGTCCTGTGTAGCTGTCTGACCGGAGCACACTATATATGATGAGCATTGCCGTATCTGCCTCTGCATGAGAGCATGTGAGCTCTGGCACAAGCTTGCCTGTGGTGAGATTCTTTGCAGTGCTGCCAACTACACAGTAGATGATCTCGGTGCTAGTTGTTGCTGCTGTTCTCTGGAATTCCGTTTGAAGAAATACCTGAAGGCGGATTTTGTTCTCAGGTTTACCCAGGAGAGCATGGAAAAGTTTACTAGAAGGAAATTTATCTTCTGTCTTCATGAAGACATTGCTGATTGGCAGGGTTTTTTGGCGCAGTATTCTCTCACTGTCCTTGATCGTGTAATTCTGATCATATGAATCATTGATGCAAATGATGCACTCAGCATGTTTGTGTCTCGTTAGAACGAAGTGCACCAACTTCTCTGCATAATCTCCCCAGGTATACTTGGTACCGTCTCCCTTCTCTCTGTCTTCAATGGTAGGAGTTGTTAGGCGCCAGATGAGGCCCATATCAATAATAGATGTGTATACATCAGGCTCTGGAAGGACAGTCATAGTTAGTTTTTGTTGAAGCTTGCTTTTCTGTGCCTTACGGATGGTTCCATTGACATTGAAGATGGAAAGGCATTCGGCTGTAACACGATGCTGCGGGACTTCTTGAAGTTTGAGGGCACCACTCGTTTCAACCAGTCCGAGAACAGAGGCCAAGGCATTACGCTCCATTTCCTCAGTCTTTCCCTTCAGGTTCTCACCATCTGCTTTCTTCAATTCCCGAGTTGAAAAGTTCAAACGCTTGCTACGGGCA
This sequence comes from Lithodes maja, assembly GCA_037953745.1. NCBI lineage: Eukaryota > Metazoa > Arthropoda > Malacostraca > Decapoda > Lithodidae > Lithodes > Lithodes maja. Next base: position 6,934 of record JBAKBP010035874.1, read on the forward strand.
ACTCTGTCGATGAGAGACTTGGTCTTGGAATACACTCTCTCATTCAAGAACTGCTTCAGTTTGCTTGTGCCATCCTCCTTTGCCGATTTCAAGTCGGCAGCGAGAGCGTCTGAGGCTGGGATTCCTGAGTGTAGGGATCGAAGTGTCTTGTTTGTATGGTCAAATGGATCACACTTGAATTCAGTGAGACATGCGCTTATATCCTGTACAGCTTGTTCATCCTTCTTCATTTTACTCGACGAGCAATCAGCATGCTTCCCTTTTCCTTGTTTCTTGCGATTAGCATGGCGATGAACCTTTGTTCTCACCCGATTGATGTTATTCACATTCCGAGTGTTTGAAAGGAGCTGCTTTTCATTGTTCAAAATGGCCAACCAACCAGACTTCAGCTTAGAGCCCTTATTCATTGTTGACTCTATCCATATGTCGAGGGCGACGCACGAATATGGTTTTCCTGTCATTGACTGTGCAAACATACCACTCTCCATGAATGCAGCCTGATCGACAGGAAGGGTATCAAGCACTGCGGTGAAATCGGGGAGATGCCGACCATACTTGTCATTATTATAGATTTGCATCAAAGGAAGCATGAGCTTGAGTGAGGACTTGAACTCAGTCCAGTTGCTTGTTCTGATTGCATGGATATTTTGAGTTAGAACCTCAACCATTTCCATGAATGACATCCAGTATTCTGCTTGTGGGGCACCCTCAAAGTCCTTAAAGAGAGCATCAATGAGGTCCTTCAGCTCAGCATTTCTCTCTAACTCTGCATGTCCATCTGCAAGTTCCTGTGCATCAATCGGATGTCGAAGCTTGACAAGGGATGCCTTTACTTCTTCAGATAGAGCGGAATCTTCCAAACGTTTGTCTATGACATGGTGGACCAGAGTCTCGTAGAATAGTCGCAAGCAGCGAACCCCACGCTTAACATGTTTTCCACGAAGGGCCTGATCAACAGACCCATCTGCTATAACACCAGCTGCCACCAACACATCTGAGATGCCAGATCCCTTAAACCTCTTGTATATAGTGTAGATGAACGACATTTGGATGTGGAAGGGTGCCATGAATGGTAAAATTTTGTTGAACAGCTCAGCATTCTCACTTTTCAACTCTAGCATGAGCACGTAGACAGGATGATCACCAACAATTATTACAAAAGGCATCTTTTTTTCTTCGATTGATTTTGCTAGCTTACACATCACATCATTGAGAATTGTCTTACTGGGTGGGTTGGGATAGGCCATGTGGTATATTGCTCGACTCTTCTCATCTGCATTTGACATGCTGGTGTGAAACCCTGAAAACCCAGGCACAGTCTGTTCTTCTGGCTTAGGTCTCGTTCGGTCATCTTGCGCCCTGGCCAATGCATGGATCACACCACGAATTCTTTGCACCGATGTGTCAGGAGGAGGAGTACTTTGATCAGCTGGTGGCTTCCTGAGAGGTGGTTCCCCATGCTTCGCTGTCTTGTATGGGTTGACTTTTTGCATTTCACTTCCGAGCTCTTTGAGAGTTGTCGAGAGGTTTGATGCAAAGTTGGCACCGGGAACTGGTCTATCCTCGTGATTCTCGGAAGGAAGTTCTGTATCAAATGATTCTGGCTGCACAAACATAACATTAGTGCGGTGTGACTGGCCAGCACCGGTCAGTGTGTCGCTCTTGAAGTCATCGTTGTCGACTATAGCGATAGCAGGCTTACCCTCAGCTAGTTCGAAGGGGCAATCAGATGAGCACTTGAGGTCATTGACCACCCAAAAATCTCGCAGCATAAGTACGTCATTGTAACTGATTCCCAGTCCATCTTTGTGCATTATGTCGACTATCTCCCTACTCTTGGTCAGTCCATGTAGCAAGACAGAGAGATTTATCTCAAATGCAGTGCGTTTTCCAGTGATGTAGCTTGTGAGGATAGATGCAATCAATCGGACGGATGGACTGTCATCAATTGGAGACTTATTTTGGTGTTTCAGCCATGTGAGCAGCTTCAGCAGGAGCTCACTGAGGTTTTCTTCTCTCTCCAACTTGTGTATATATGGGAGCCAGGGAATAGTATTTGTCCTGATGACTTGCTCTTTGAGTCGTGCCGCAACATTCATCACCAACTGATCATTGCTGACACCCAATGAAGATATTTCCGCCTCGATGTATGTACCTGCTGCTGTTGTATCATATACCAGTTCACTCACATTCTTTTGAATGCGTTCATGAAATCCGATGTCTTCCCCAAATTCATTGACGAGAATTTCCTTTAAGTAGCCGGATTTTACTACTGAATTATGTCCGTGATTTGAGATAATGCGCTTATAGTCCTGCAGCAGGCCTTGCAGTGTGCGAATTTCATGGTCTTTGAAGATGACTTGACGAATATGATGAAAGAAGAGGGCTTGGGCCTCTCGGAGGTTTACACGCTGCAGATGTTGAGTGCTTTCATCTGAAAGGGGCCTGTGGCCGCTTACATATTTGCGCCAGCACGCACGATGGTAGCGGATTTCCAACCCAAATGCTGTTTGACTACCTGGAATGGATGCAATCAGAGTGTCAAGTCTCAATCTCATGACCTTATCTTCCAGACGGACAGTATGTAACTTGAATTTAGTCCAGGCATCTACTGTTGATAGGAGTAAAATCTGCTTGTCACGAACTTGTCACACTCTTGTATGCCCCTTTCATGCACCACACACATAGAGTCTTATCGTGAAGGACACCCATACTGGAGCGGAGCCTTTTAGGTGCACTAGCCTCTGGGGAAGGGTCTTGTTGATCTGATGCTTCATCTCTTTCAAGACGTTCCTCGGATTTGTGTCTGCGTTTTCGGCTTGAGAGAGCTTGCGTTTGCTGGAAAATGATGTGTAACAAGTGCTATGCATGTGGTGACCCTTTGGTCCCTTCTCCCAATCCACATTTTCATGTATATGTTGAAACTTATCAAGTTCTTTCCATTGTAAAGACTTTTCCCGGATGGATTCCCACTTCTCAGGTGTAATGTTTTCCAAACGATCATCTGTGGTACATCGCTTACCACAGAGTAAAATGCACTCGTATTCATTTAATGTCTTGTCTGGTAACTCTTCACTCTCTTCTATTATCCATTATTTTCGGTCACTTCACAAGTCGGCGATTTTCATCAGATCCATGCGATCCATCTGAAACAGTAAAAAAGTATTATTAGATATACACTGCAGGCAGAGAATAACAGTGATGATAGCAGCGAAAGTAAGGACAGTGATTCTGATAGTGGCTCATACAGTGAATCATGTAGTGACAGTGAAGTGGCAGATTAGTATGTACAATTAGTATAATACAATACAATAACAATACAATATACAATACAATACAATAAAATAACCATTCCAGTGGATTTGTAATGCCAGAATTAGTGAAAAAGGACACCTCATTCGTCCTTGTAGCTCATCTGATGCCAGAGATATTACATTTCATGTTTTTCAAGATGGCGTTGGTGGCCATTTTGAATATTGGGCTCTAGCAGAGTTAGCCGTCATTTTTCAGAGGGGCATAGGAGCTAATTTTCCTTTAAAATGGTTCAGGTTGTCAAATCCATCGAGAGAAAAAGGTAGGAACAAAATGGTCACGGATTCCAAGCAAATGACCCTACTATTGAGAGAGATAAGTTATTGTGTCTTTCCTTACTTAGCATATAATTATCTTCAAAAAACGCGTCAACTCCAAATTTCAGCAAATATACTTGAGCCAGCATTAACTGGTATCTTGAAAATCTTCATTGGGGTTTACTGTTTTTAAAGTATTCATAATTTAAGCCCTTATGAAAGTAAGACTGCCACAATACTTTCTGTAATATCAGTTGATAATTGTTTTCGTAATATCAGACTAACTTCATCAACTGCTTATGTTGACTCTCAGTTTACCGTCTCAATATCATGACTTTTTTATTTTTGCTTTACTATTAGAATGTTATTTCACTATAAACATTCTGTCATGTTGTATTGTATCTCAACTTCCCTATATAGTATCAGTAATATTTACATACTTAACATCACAAATATAATCAAATAAATCCGTTGATAAATTTCCTCACCAACTGACTGAAGGCAGGATAATTCCATCTCTGAATCTTTAGTTGGAAGTATTACCACGTTACCATAGGCTAGGCTAATTACTTGGTATAGAGGATTGACATTATTCATTAATCTATATTACACTTAAGTGCGAATTCTACTATACCTACCAATACTACTACCACTAATGCTTTCCTCATTCTCTCTCTCCACCATGCAGGAAATATCAGGGGCTAGGGGATGGGAGGTTGTTGGTTTAAGCTGTGTGCTGGCAACTAATATTATTACTATTACTGTTCCATACTATTATGGTACCACTACCACCACCACTAACATCTCATCATCTCTCCCTTACCAGACGGGAAGTACCATGCACTAGTGGACGGTCGGTTGTTGGTTCATGATATACAGGTGAGTGACTCCTACGCCACCTACTAGTGACGTGTTCTACACACCCTCACCTCCACCACCACCATATCCAACACTGCCAGGATCATTGTCCATGGTAAGTTAAGCACCCAAGATAACATAACAAATCACTCTAAAACATAGCCAATTTTATATTCTGGCATTTGAATCCTTGTGATCAACCATAGACTACAGTAGATCTGGACTGGACACGAAAATGGAACTTTGCAGTAAGGGTCCCAAAATTGGAAAACGAACCCCCAAGGTCGAACCTCGAAACCTCGAAAATATCAAATTTTCGCTGTTTCGAGGTTCGAACTTGGGGGTTCGTTCTCCGATTTGGGTCCCTTACTGCAGAGTTCCATTTTCGTGTCCAGTTCAGATATCCTGTAGTCTATGGATCAACATAAGTCTAGAGGGCCACTGACAGATGGCACAAGGGACTGGAGTTCTTGCAGAGAGGCTCCAGTCTTGACGTTACTGTTGACTTAAAGTGCTGGCTTAATAATCCAATAGGGTTGATAGCCTCTGAAGTCCTATTTTAACTAACTGATGGCACAACACAGAGCAGTTTATGGATCGACAAGCTACACATATTCCCACTAAACTTACCAAATCATGCTCACTTAAATCAAAATGTTTAACAAGAGACATAGTAGGCGGGTGCTCAACCCCAAAAGGGGTTGAAATAAGGGAGCTATCCCCCAGCCAAAGACAGCTTTCTAGGGCCTTTCCTAGCTGATGCTGAGAGGATTGGGTTCTGGTCATGTGATGATGGGCTGGTCTATCAGAGTGAGAGTTGAGCGTTCTCTGCCATACCCATAGCTTACTTTGACTGTTCCATTTACTTATATATTTTCTAGATGTCAAGTGGCGGCGTCTCTTCCGTGGATTGACCTCTCTACTGCCATTTTCCTTTGCCCCTCAAATTTCCCTTTATAATTGTTAAGGGCTTCTGTCACCTGGGCATTCTTAGTGGTAAAGCAGGGAGGGTTCAGTAAAACAACGCAAAAGACGCGATCTTGCCCGTTTAGGACTCGATATATCTGGTCTACTAGTCCTTATGTGGGGGTATCTGGCAAAATGTATAACTGGGTGAACGGGAACAAGGAAACAACGTTAGCAGCCCCAGATCGTGTGTCGCCTGTCCATGACCTTATGCTATTCAAATAGTTAATCAGAACGAGTTAGCAAGCAATCACTCAAAAACTCACGCAATGATGCCATAGCACACTTACTGTATCTTTCAACCATTTTCGATTGGGGCAGAGAAAATCTTGTTTTGTGTGTGTGTATGAAGGAGACAAATGGCAATAGTGACAGGGCCAAATTAGAGAGATGGGGTCAAAATGCCTGCATACACTGTGTTCAAAGCAGTTTAAGTCATAGGATGAAGGAAAAATTGAATGAGGGAGAGAGTTCCAGAGTTCACTTGTGGAGTAGAAGAAAGCCTGAGAAAATGTGCCAGTTCCTGGGTTGGAGAGGTGGACAGAATAGGAGTGGGACTGTGTTGAAAGGCGGGTGCCTCGCACTCGCCACAAGGGAGGGGGTATTCACTGAGAGAGCTCTGAAGAACACTGATTGTTATAATAACTATTGTAGAGTGAAAGAGATGCAACATTGCAGCATGTAGAAAGAGATTGTAGGGAACTAGTTAGAGGAAGTGAGTTGATGAGACAAAATGCTTTGGACTCTACTCTTTATAGAAGTGCTGTATGAGTGGAGCCTCCCCACACCTGCGAACAATACTCAATATAGGGGGACACTGTGCCCCGATACAGAGCAAGAAGCTTTGCGCGGGTGAAGAATCCATGGACACGATTGAGCACACCTAACTTTTGGGAAGAATTTCTCAGACCTATCCCTTATACAACAACAATACACAAATCAACCCTTCCTCTTCTCCCAGTATTCTTGGTATTTCTTTTTCTTCTGGCCTTTCTTGGAAAGATCATATTACAACTCTAGCTAAAATAGCTTCCCATAAGTTAGGTGTGCTCAACCGTCTTTGTGGGTTCTATACCCTCGCACAGCTTCTTGCTCTGTATAGCGGCACAGTGTGCCCATGTTTTTTGTTTTTTTTGTTTTTTTTCTATATTCCAACTACTCCCTCTTGGGCATTGGCTGAGAGCCTTTACAATTATTGTTCGCATGTGTGGGGAGGTTCTCCCCTTACCGCATTTTTTGAAAGGGTGGAGTCAAAAGCATTTTGTCTCATCAACTCTCCTCCTCTCACTAATGCCCTACTTTCTCTCTCTACACGCCGCAATGTTGCATCTATTTTACTCTTCTACCGCAATTGCAATAATCAATGTTCTGCAGAGCTCTCTTACATAGAGTGGGGGGCATCCGCCTTTCAACACACTCCCTCCCCTACCACTACTCTGTCCAACTCTCAAACTCAAGATTGAACACATTTTTCCAGTCTTTCTTCTACTCAATAAGTAAGCTTTGGAGCTCTCTCCCTAAATCTGCCTTTTCCTCATCCTATGACATGATTGTCTTCAAGTTCCGTGTGTTCTGACGTTTTGACTCTAACATACCTTGATTTTGGCTCTCTGTCACTCCTTCAACGTTTGGGGAGACATTTGTTACAGGTAGCTTTGTCTCATTCACATAAAAACAACAACAACAGAGGAGGTAGCAACAAGAATAGAAAAGTGAAATAGGTTAAGTCATCTGGCCCAGATAGTTTTTTTCCTCAAGTTGTAGGAGAAGCAGGAGATGAAATCACACCTTTCTTGGCATTAATCTGCGATAAATCACTAGAAACTGGAGAGGCCTCTGAAGACTGGAAACTAGCCAATGTGACCCCAATCTTTAGGAAAGGGGATCATGAGGGTTCCAAGATTTATCGGTCAACTAGCTTGAGTTCTATCATAGTAAAACTTTTAGAAGGGACACTAGTAGACAAGATAGTTGACTACCTGGAAGTCTACAGATTAATTACAGATTCCCAACATGGATTCAGGCAACACCGATCATGTCTTACTAAGTTGCTAGAAATGGTCCATGAAATGCTAAATGAGTATGACAAAAATAGAGTCATATTCATCCTTTACATCTATCTATCTATCTATCTATATGCTCAGGCCCAATCCCCATTTTGGGGGTAGCCGACTCAAGACAGAGCAAGAACAGGGAAAACACAAAAACAACATAAAACAAAAAATAAACACAGATAAAAAAAAACACAAACTCACACACATCCAGGTCACCCAGGAGAAGACCCTGAGACCAGGGTTACCAATGTCGCTCCAGCACTCCCCCGGCCCCTGACCACCCGGAGAGGTTCCGATCTCGACAGGCAGATATGCAGCGGAGCCAAAGCCACAAGCCCTCCCACCACACTTCCAGGCACACCCTTCATATTAATCGTCTCCCCGGGCCAGGCGCCTGATGGACTATCATCTAGTCCAACTTGCGCCCGACCCCTTACTCCAAATGACCACGTGTATCATCCAAAGCCTTTCTTACACAGTCTCTCCATCTCAATGGGGGTCTTCCTGCCCTTCTATCTCCCTTTTGTACCTGACTCACATATTCTCTTTGTAAGCCTTTCATCTCCCATTCGTTCAACATGACCATACCAGCTCAGCACCCTTCTGTCCACTCTGGCTGACAAATGTTCCTGCTGCCCCACTCTCCTACATATCTCTTCATTCCTCAATCTGTTTCTACGAGTAACTCCACACATACTCCTCAAGCAGCTCATCTCCATCACATCCAGCCCTCTTTTCTCCTTTTTCTTCAGAGCCCATGTCTCAGCCCCATACATCACTGTTGGCACAACAATTCCTTGATACAGTGCACTTTTTACTTTCACTCCGAGATTTCTCGTCTTCCACATACTTCCCATTGCTCCGAAAACCTTCCTTCCTTCACACACGCTCTGTTTTACCTCCACTTCCATACCTCCACTCCTGCTTATCGTTCCTCCTAGATATTTAAAACACTCTACTTGTTCCAATATTTCCCCATCCAGCCTCACATCTAGATTCACCCTATGCTCTCCCCTATTACACACCATTACTTTACTTTTATTGACGTTCACCTTCAGTTTCCTCCTTCCACAAACCACACCAAACTCTTTGACTACCCGCTGCAGTTTCTCATCAGAATCCGCCACCAATGCTGTGTCATCAGCGAACAGCAACTGATTCAACTCCCAATCTCTACCATTCTTTCCTACTAAACCCAATCTTCTTCCCATAGTTCTCCTTTTCACCTCCCTCACCACACTATCCATAAACATATTAAACAGCCATGGTGACATTACACAACCCTGTCGCAAACCTACCTTTACCTCAAACCATTCACTCAACTCACCATTTCCTACTCTCACACATGCTCTGCTCCCTTCATAAAAACTCTTAACTGCTTCTAACAAATTTCCTCCTATTTCATAAATCCTTAACACCTTCCACATTGCTTCACGGTCCACACGATCATACGCTTTTTCCAAGTCCATAAATGCCCAAAATATCTCCTTATGCTTCTCTAAATACTTCTCGCATAACTGTCTTACTGCAAACATCTGATCCACGCACCCTCTTCGATCCCCTCCTAAAACCGCACTGTTCTTCTCCTATTGCAACTTCCGTACACTTTATTATCCTCTCTATCAACACCCTGCCATACAGCTTTCCAACCACTGACAATAAACTAATACCTCTATAACTTGAACACTCCTGCAGATCTCCCTTCCCCTTCTACAACGGCACAATACATGCACTCTTCCAGTCTATTTGTATCATTGACACAGCAAAGCACACATTGAAAAGTCTCACCAACCAATCTATTATCACATCTCCACCCTTCTTTATACACTCCACAGCAATACCATCCAAACCTTCTGCTTTTCCCGCTCTCATTTGTTTCACTGCTTCGTTCACCTCATTTTCCTCACTCCTTTCATTCATTCCCTGCCACCTGGGTGGCCTGGGTAACCTATCTCCATCCACCTCTGCTTCCTTTACCTTTACATAGATTTTATAAAAAACGTATTTGCCAAAGTGCCTCATTGCAGGCTAATATTAAAAGTGATTGCGGTAGGTATCAATACAGAGGTCACACAATAGAAAGACATTTGGCTTACAGGTAGACAGGAACGAGTGGTAATCCATGGTCTTTCTTCTGAGTAGACTCCAATCACTTCTGGAGTTCCACAGGAATCTGTCCTTGGTCCACTTTTGTTTATTATATACTGTATGTCAATGACATCAATACTGGTCTATTGAGTGTGATCTCCAAGTTTGCAGATGACATAAAGCTTGGAGTGAATGTGAAGGAACCAAAGGTGGTTGAACAAATCAGGATGTATCCAGACTGGGTGAATGGTCTGAGACCTGACAGATCCCACTAAACTTGAGACAGTGCAAGGTTATGCATATCGGCCAAGCAAACCCCAAGTCAGGTTATTTGCTATTGGGAATGTCTCTGGAAGTGGTTGACTTGGAAAAGGATTTGGGTGTTCTGACCAGCAGTGACCTGAAGTTTTCCAAGCAGTGCATTGAATTAGAGACGAAAGCACATAACCTATTGGGCTATAGAGGCAATTTAAGTATAGTAATAAGGAAATAGTCCTCACACTCTACAATGTGGATTATAGCAAAATGTTTAACTTCAATATGAGTACAGCACGCAACCATGGCTGGAAGTTAGATTTTTTTTTTTTTAGCACTAGCATTTGTGGACACTTTTCACATACAAAAGCTGTTCTACCTGGAACTAACTTCCCTCAGAAGTTGTAAACAGTTCTTCAGTAAAGCAGTTCAAGAAGAGAGTAGATAGTGTTTTGCACACTCTGTAATGATTATAGTGCAATAAACAATCTCGCTCCTCCCACTTCGAGTATCTCCCCGGAAAGGACCGCAAGGTCTTTGATATACTAACTATTCCCTGTAACTCTCTCTATCTCTCTCTCACACACACGCACGCACACGCACACACTCACACACATAAAATAATAAGTATTAATCAACTTGAGTGATTGACAATATCAGTAATTGCATGAGTAATTGAATATAACCTATCATTGCAAGAAGTAATGCAACGGACTGAAGGGATATTTTTAATATTTTGAAATTAATTTCAAAAGGTTACAATATCCCTTCCACGAGCTTTAAGGTTGAGCCCCACCAACACTCTCACACACTATTGTGATCACTAACTTTGTTCAAGGGAAACATAGTAATAATCAAATAATGTATATATTTTTTTTTTTTCTATGTGATTGAGGGAGGCAAAAGGCATAACTGCCTATAGCGAGTGCCTCCCCCATAGTTGAAAGAGTGACAGGGCCAAAATCAAGGGACGTTCGAGCCAAAATGCCTGGACACACGGAGTTTGAAGCAATTTAAGTCATAGGAAGAGGGAAAGACTGATTCTGGGAGAGAGTTCCAGAGCTCAGCTGTTGAGTAGAAGAAAGTTTGAGAGTAACGTTTCACTCTTGGGTTGGAGAGTTGCACAGAGTAGGGGTGGGATTGAGTTGCAAGACGGGTACCACGTGCCCTACGTAAAGGAGGTGGTATGCACTGGGATAGCTCTGAGGAACACTGATTATTATAGTAGCGATAGAATAGCGAGAGAGATGCAACATTGCGGCGGAGAGAGAGAGATTGCAGAGAGTTGGTGAGTGGACGGGAGTTAATGATACGAAAGCCCTTCCTTTCAACTTTGTCTAGGAGAGCGGTGTGAGAGGAACCTCCCCACACATGTGAACAATACTCAATACAAGGGCGCACTATGCCCCTTGTGACGCATGTCGAGTATGAGCATGCTGTACAGAACGCCCAGTCAGGCCCCACTCTCGCTAGGATCGTCAGGGCAGGAACTTTGGCTGTAGTCTGTGTAGAGTTTCCTAACTCAGTTTATGTGAACCGTTGTACTATAAGTATTATCATTATGTATTTTGTTTTCTTCTAAGTCAACGAGTTCTATTTTATATCATTAGATATAAGTATTGTGTGTGGGATTTATATATATATAATGATGCGAAGAGAGAGAGAGTTATGTAACACCGACCAGTGAGCGCGCCACGAGGGGTAGGCCTAATTCCCCCCTCCCTCCCTCCTCAAGCGTGGGAAGTTCTTTGTCGATCCCCGATTGAGAGAGTATGTGACGTCATGATTGCCGTTATGCTCGCTACGGGGCCGAGTATAAAAAGGGAGGTCCCGCCGCATTTTCCTCAGAACTCATCAGGCAAAGCGACCTCTCATATCCCTTGCAACTATCGATATTCTTCCGACTGATGTGAACTTTCTCTACTCTCTGAACAGCCTATTTTCTTCTCTTCTCGTCCCTTTTTAACCAATGACCCCCTTTGGTGCAGATTTAGTCAGCCAAAGTATTATCGCTTGAGTTCTCACGAGATAAGTGCCTGTTAGATAGCCTATTTTGGAAGGGTTAACTAGAATAGGATTGATTGATGTTTGTTGCACTCGTATATGTATTTCCCTGTGTACTATTATTCATGTTCCTGTTTTCTGCTGGTTTAGGTAATGCTAGACTGGGATAGGGTTCCTCGAGTTGTGATTTCCTATGAGTGCTAGGTTGGTTGAACCAGCACAATTGCAACGGAGACGTGGGAAGCCTAGGGGGTCTTTTTGATTGTGTACCGTGGGAGTTTAGCACTGTGTTGCGAGTGAGGGCTTTTGCCTGTGCCAC
>JBAKBP010035875.1:0-19045 GCA_037953745.1 Lithodes maja
ACAACTATACATACATACAAACATACAACATTACATACATACAGTCACACTATACACAAACATATACATACATACAGTCACTCACACTATACAAACATATACATACATACAGTCACACTATATCACAAACATATACATACATACAGTCACACTATATACAAACATATACATACACAGTACACATACACACTACAACATATACATACACAGTCACACTATACACAAACATATACATACACAGTCACACTATACAAACATATACATACATACAGTCACACTATACACAAACATATACATACACAGTCACACTATACACAAACATATACATACACAGTCACACTATACACAAACATATACATACACAGTCACACTATATACAAACATATACATACACAGTCACACTATACACAAACATATACATACACAGTCACACTATATACAAACATATACATACACAGTCACACTATATACAAACATATACATACACAGTCACACTATACACAAACATATACATACACAGTCACACTATATATACAAACATATACATACACAGTCACACTATATACAAACATATACATACACAGTCACACTATATACAACAAACATATACATACACAGTCACACTATACAAACATATACATACAACAGTCACACTATACAAACATATACATACACAGTCACACTATACACAAACATATACATACACAGTCACACTATACACAAACATATACATACACAGTCACACTATATACAAACATATACATACACAGTCACACTATACACAAACATATACATACACAGTCACACTATATACAAACATATACATACACAGTCACACTATATATATACAACATATACATACACAGTCACACTATACACAAACATATACATACACAGTCACACTATATACAAACATATACATACACAGTCACACTATACACAAACATATACATACATACAGTCACACTATATACAAACATATACATACACAGTCACACTATACACAAACATATACATACATACAGTCACACTATATACAAACATATACATACACAGTCACACTATACACAAGCATATACATACACAGTCACACTATACACAAACATATACATACACAGTCACACTATACATATACATACGAACATGAGGGCCACGCATATATAGTCTACATGCACACACATACATACTGTACATACAGTCACACAAGTATATACACATATACACAGTTTATACTATTTATCATTATCATCATTAATAATATAATTACACAGTTAGAGAGAGAGAGAAAGCACGAGAGAATGACTTAGTGTGAAAAAGCCATGACAATTCCAACCCTGCCTTATCATAGCTTCCACAAAACTGTCACAAAAATAAATGGCTGATAGAGTGTTATCTACGAGTTACGTAGCCATGGGATTTCTCAGGCCCTTCCTAAGCTGAATATAATGGTCTGGTATGAGTTAGCATGAAACCCCTTCAGTACCGGTGCCGTTCTTTTAACTTTACTCTGGGTAATGTTAGACGATTGTATTCAGTTCAAAATGGGCCTCCAGCAATGAACAGGCTTCAAACTATCTCACTTAAGGGGAGATGGGCCATTTATTTGCCTTTGTATTGATCTTTTTATGATTTTCTTAGTTTCCTCCCTATACCTCCATCAAGCTTAAAAAAAACATCCATTATATCCCCCTTCTAGATTAATTTGTACATTTTTCGGTAGAAAAATGTCCCGGCCGAAGGCCGATTCTTCCAACATTACAGGCTCACTATCGTTCGCCAGGGAACAATTCGACACCTTAATAACACGAAAGGTCTAAATATTGACGAAGAAATGGCGAGAAGGTCTTAAAATCGACCAACTAATGGGGCAAACATCTTAACATCTGAACACTAATGGGGCTAAACATAAGGAAGAAAGTGCTCCAGAAAAGCGGTCCATCCCCCCTTAACCCTTTTTACTACCACAGATCCTTTTAGACTGCACAGAAGCGTCTAAATATAGCTATAATATAATAGAAATGAGGTCGCCGGTACAGAAGGGGTTAATAACGAGACTCCTATATGAGAACAAAATATAAGAGGTTTTATGATCCTTTTGTAGTTTAGTGTTTTTTCTTAGCTGACTAAAATTGACTTTCCGTTGTTTTGCAGTATAAACATTTGCCAAACCTCAGAGAGAGAGAGAGAGAGAGAAAGAGCGAGACGGCAGCAAAATGTTCAAAACTCTTTCCCCCAAACAAATCGAAAGAAGTCGGGTCCTATTTTTTGTTCTCCCTAGTCTTGACAACATCAAAACTCTTCTTCCTGATCCTGGATGAAAGTTATGAAAAAGAATACTGGTGCAATTTCCTATTTCAGAAACGCAAAATAGTTAACTTGGCATGTTCCACTTACCACCATAATAATAATAATACTAAAATAAATATAATAAATAAATAAATACATACAAAATAAAAATAGTAATATATACACGAATACATAAAACATAATACACACATGAAAATATATAAACATATACACAATAAAAGTAAAATAACCTTAAACCACAATAACTACTATAATGTTCCCAAATATAACCTTAAACCACAATAACGACTATAATGTTCCCAAATATTCCCATTTCCACAACAATCAGACAATGTAACCCTTTCTATACCAGTCACTTATATTTTGTATCATATTTTGGTTACTGCCAATCTATTTTATTCAGTTTAATTAAGACCTCTAGCACTAATAAGGCTTCAAACTATCTCAATCAACCCTTTTACCTACCCACCAGTGACGTTTATTGTTGTCGTACTTTGGCTATTGTCAATCTATTTTATTCAGTTTCGGAAAGACCTCTACCACTAATAAGGCTTCAAGCAATACCAATCTATTCAGCTTAGGAAAAACCTTTTGCACTAATAACACTTCAAACTATCTCAATAAACATTTATACCACCACAGATACTTCCTAAGCTGCTGAAGTGTGTCGAAATATAGGTAGAATATAAAATAAGACACGTCGCTGGTACTGGAAGGGTTAATACCACAATAACCACCGATGTCAGACACACACACACACTTACATGCACACAGCAACAATCACAACCACATCTCTCTCTCTCTCTCTCACACTCACACACACACACGAACCCAGAGTGTGTGTGTGAAGAAGGCAGAACACAGCTGAATACCAAGGTACAAAGGAGTACAAAGGAAATCAAGCAACAACAGATCTAGTGACCCTTCTAGGCTGCTTGTCCTCCAAAACACTGAGGATCAAGTGTCCAAACAGTGGTTTAGAGTGGGTAAGGGAACATTGGAAAGGGAACTACTGCCCTGCCACTAACGTGGCAGGACTAGGAAGTTAGTAGGGGACATATGGGTTAGTAACTGAGGGGAGGATAAAGTTATTCATTTACAAACGCAGTCAGTCGCGGGTTTGATGCGAGATATTTGTCTAGGCGGAATTTAAATGAATCAACGGTGCTGCAGTCTATAACGTTTCGGGGAAGCCCATTCCACAAGTTGACAACTCGATTGAAGAAGAAATTCTTAGATTCGTGCGAGTTAAAAGATTTACCAATAATTTTGCAACCGTTTCCCCGTGTGTAATTAGATTGGTCGATAGTGAAGTACTTACTACAGTTCATATTGTCGATGCCTTTGATGATTTTGAACACTTGAATTAAGTCGCCTCTTAATCTGCGCTGGGTTAAAGGAAATAGATTTAATTCTCTAAGACGCTCTTCGTATGGTTTGTTCTTTAGGCTAGGTATCATTTTGGTAACTCTACGTTGAACTCGTTCTAGCTTGTTTATATCTTTTTGGTAATAAGGGCACCAGGATTGAACGCAGTATTCCAGAAGAGGGCGGACTAAGGAATTGTAAAGGGTTAGGATAACTTCTTTGGATTTATGCTCAAATGACCTGCCTATAAAGCCAATTATTTTGTTTGCCTTCTTAACAACTTCTGAACATTGTTGACTCGGTTTTAGGTTACTCGATATTGTTACTCCCAGATCAGTTTCTCTGTTTACATTCTTAAGCTGAGTGCCATTCATCGAATAGTTTGCTTTCTCATTTAGGTATCCGACATGTAGTACTTTACATTTATCCGCATTGAAACTCATTTGCCAAATTTGGGCCCAACATGACAATTTATCTAGATTGTGTTGCATATCGTCAACTTGTTCTTTTGAGAGTACGCTATTTGCAATTTTTGTATCGTCAGCAAATTTTGAGATTGTGCAGGTGAGACCCTCATCTATGTCGTTGATGTAAATTAGAAAGAGAATTGGTCCTAGTACCGATCCCTGGGGTACCCCGCTACTTACATTGGTCCATTTAGATGCCTTACCGTTTATGACTACTCTTTGCTTTCTGTTGTTGAGCCAATTTTCTATCCATTTCAACACACCTTCTTGTATTCCATGCGCTTTTAGTTTTAGCAGTAAACGTTTGTGGGGAACTTTGTCAAAGGCCTTTTGAAAATCAAGGTATATAATATCTACAGCTTTACTCTCATCGTAGAGGTTGAGGATATCGTGGAAAAAGTCTAAGAGGTGACTCTGTTAGCTCTCACAGTGCCTACCCTGCAATCTTACAGCTCTGACACACACACACACACACACACAGAGTCACATACATACATACACACACACACACACACACACACATACAGTCACACACACAGTCACATACACACACACACACACACACACACACACACAGAAAAGCACCTCTCTCTCTCTCTCTCTCTCTGCCTTCCGGCATGTCATTTTCTTTTAACATTTATTTTATTTGGAGTTCTGATATCCCAACTACTACTAATATTAAGTCATAGCCACTTAGCTTGAATTATAAGGTCTATGTGGTTCTGGAGTGTACTAATGTAAATCTAAAACATCAGCTTAAGGTGAGATGGGCGAATCTATTTGCAAATGTACTTATTTTATTTTATTTGTTTTCCCTCCCTAGACCTCCATCAAGCTTAAAAAATAAGAATAAAAACACTCCAAGACCCCTCTTCAAGATAAATTGGTTCATTTTTCGAAAGAACAACTATAGTACAGACTCGCTGTCGTTCGCCGGGGAAAAAATTGGCACAATTTGCACGATAGGTCTGTAGCCTGTATGTTGACAAAGAAATGGGGCGAAAGGTCTTAAAATCGACAAACTAATAGAACGAACGACTTAAAATATCAAAGCTAATGAGACTTAACAGAGGGGGGGGGGGAGAAAAACCAACTACCTCTCCCTTAACACAAGCGGTGTAAAAAATATTTCACGTACGAAATTTGTTCTAACACGGGGGAGAGAAACTCCCTGGGGGCTATTGTGAATAGCTGTAGAGCAGAGCAGTTTAAGGGGAGATGGGCCGTTTTCCTGGACCCTTTTCTCCCTCGTGCTAAGCCCCATTAATTTTCAGATTTTAAGATGTTGGTCCCATTAGTTTGTCGATTTTAAGACCTTTCGTCCCATTTCTTTGTCAGTACTATGATCTTTCGCGCTATTTAGGTGTCGATGTTTTCCCTGGCGAACGATAGTGAGCCTGTAATGTTGGAATAACCGACCGAAAAATGTACAAATCAATCTAGAAGGGGGATCTACTGGATGTGGGTTTTTTTTGTTTTTATTTGATGGAGGTTTAGGGAGGAAACTAGAAAAAAATATTAATACATGAAAAAATTGCCCAAAAAGTTAACCATCCTCCCTTAACAAGTTAGATAGGATTTTGCCAACTCTGCCAGTAGCGCTTTGGTTGCGTAATCTCTCAATCTCTCTCTCTCTCTCAACCTAAGGTAGTGTTCGCCACACTTCTAGTGGCACCGAGGAGCGTGCCACCCTTCGCTCTCACTCTCTGTCTCTCACTGTCTCTCGTTGTCTGAAAATTCAGACAACGCAAAATCAGTAACATCCAACTCTAATACTCTTAAGGTGTTTTATGTAAATGCTCGTAGCATACGCAATAAATTTTCAGATCTAGAGGAAATCGTGTTTACAGAACATTATGATATAATCGGCATTACAGAATCTTGGTTAAATACGGAAGACAGAGACTTTTTAGCCGAATATACGCTTCCTGGTTATACAATGTTTGAGAAAAGTCGGATCAATAGAAATGGAGGAGGAGTTCTGTTTTTTATAAAGGAAAGTCTTAATCCCGTCTTAATGTCAAAACCTCAAATTGCGAATATAGACATATCTTACGTACTATTAAATAATAAACGAGGAACTAAAATAACACTAGCTTTATTATACAGACCCCCATCTCAATCAGTGCAAACTGACAGTGAAATTTATGAACAAATTGCAGAAATAACTAACATACAAGATACCGTAATTCTTGGCGATTTCAACTTACCCGTGACTAAATGGGGCGATATTCTTACTTCACACTCTGGACACGACTTCTATGCTAACTTGCAAGAGAGTTCACTTTTTCAATTTGTACAATCTCCGACCCGTGGTAATAATGTGCTTGACCTTGTACTCGCAACAAAAGAAGAATTAATAGAGAATTTGAATGTTGGTGATGAATTCAGTAACAGCGACCATCGTACGATAACTTTCACTTTAAAGTTTACTAGTAACAAATCAAATAGCAGCATTGAGAAAGTCCCTAATTTCAAGAAAGCAAATTTTCATAAACTTAAATCAAAACTTAAAGAAACTGACTGGAGCTTTCTGACTAACAATAACGACATAAATACATCTTGGGAGTGTTTCACAACCACTTACCTTAAGGCAGTGCAAGACTGCATACCATCGAAAATACGGCGTCCAGGCCAAAATGATAAGCCCAAATGGTGGAATAAAGATATTTCAGACTGTCTGCTTGCTAAAAAATTTGCTAATGATAGATTAAAATCCTCACAAAATGACGAAGAACGGGTGAAATTTGTAGAGCTACGACGCAAAGCCAAAAAGTTAATTAAGCAAAGTAAAAAGACCCTGGAGTTACATGTTGCGAATCAAAGTAAAACAAACCCGAAAGAATTCTATAGTTATATCAGAAAGAAAAAAGTAGTTACTTCAACTGTTGGACCGTTAGTCGATGAAAATGGAGAATACACCAAAGACGAAGTACAAATGAGTAATGCCCTCAATACCTTCTTTGCATCAGTTTTTACAACCGAAGACCTCAGTGATATCCCTACACCATCGCCGATTCAGATTGATAATTCAGATGTTCTAAGCAATATCACCGTTACAGAGAGAGAAGTATTGAATTGTTTAGATAAACTCAAGGTAAATAAAACGCCTGGACCTGATACAATCTCACCTAGAGTTCTAAAGGAAGCTAAGGATGAGCTCTCCAAACCACTGACATTGCTATTCAATGAATCCTTGCAGTCTGGGACTATGCCTGATCAGTGGAAGCTAGCCAACGTAACACCGATATTCAAAAAAGGCAGCAAATCCCTACCCAGTAACTATCGTCCAATTAGCTTAACCTCAATTGTATGTAAAATGCTAGAAACGGTCATAAGAGACAGACTCGTAAATCACTTAGAGGCAAATAACTTACTTAAAGATACTCAACACGGCTTTCGTAAAAAACGTTCCTGTTTAACAAACCTCTTGGACTTCTTCCACGATATCTTCAACCTCTACGATGAGAGTAAAGCTGTAGATATTATATACCTTGATTTTCAAAAGGCCTTTGACAAAGTTCCCCACAAACGATTACTGCTAAAACTAAAAGCGCATGGAATACAAGACGGTGTGTTGAAATGGATAGAAAATTGGCTCAGCGACAGAAAGCAAAGAGTAGTCATAAACGGTAAGGCATCTAAATGGACCAATGTAAGTAGTGGGGTACCCCAGGGATCGGTACTAGGACCAATTCTCTTTCTAATTTACATCAACGACATAGATGAGGGTCTCACCTGTACAGTCTCGAAATTTGCTGACGATACAAAAATTGCAAATAGCGTACTCTCAAAAGAACAAGTTGACGATATGCAACACAATCTAGATAAATTGTCATGTTGGGCCCAAATTTGGCAAATGAGTTTCAATGCGGATAAATGTAAAGTACTACATATCGGATACCTAAATGAGAAAGCAAACTATTTGATGAATGGCACTCAGCTTAAGAATGTAAACAAAGAAACCGATCTGGGAGTAACAATATCGAGTAACCTAAAACCGAGTCAACAATGTTCAGAAGTTGTTAAGAAGGCAAACAAAATAATTGGCTTTATAGGCAGGTCATTTGAGCATAAATCCAAAGATGTTATCCTAACCCTTTACAATTCCTTAGTCCGCCCTCTTCTGGAATACTGCGTTCAATCCTGGTGCCCTTATTACCAAAAAGATATAAACAAGCTAGAACGAGTTCAACGTAGAGTTACCAAAATGATACCTAGCCTAAAGAACAAACCATACGAAGAGCGTCTTAGAGAATTAAATCTATTTCCTTTAACCCAGCGCAGATTAAGAGGCGACTTAATTCAAGTGTTCAAAATCATCAAAGGCATCGACAATATGAACTGTAGTAAGTACTTCACTATCGACCAATCTAATTACACGCGGGGAAACGGTTGCAAAATTATTGGTAAATCTTTTAACTCACACGAATCTAAGAATTTCTTCTTCAATCGAGTTGTCAACTTGTGGAATGGGCTTCCCCGAGACGTTATAGACTGCAGCACCGTTGATTCATTTAAACTCCGCCTAGACAAATATCTCGCATCAAACCCGCGACTGACTGCGTTTGTAAATGAATAACTTTATTGTATACCCCCCTCAGTTACTAACCCATCTGTCCCCTACTAACTTCCTAATCCTGCCACGGACATTAGTTCTAGGGCAGTAGTTCCCTTTCCAATGTTCCCTTACCCACTCTAAACCACTGTTTGGACACTTGATCCTCAGTGTTTTGGAGGACAAGCAGCCTAGAAGGGTCACTAGACCTGTTGTTGCTTGATTTCCTTTGTACTCCTTTGTACTCCTTTGTACGTCCATTGAATTTAGCTCTTTATCACTCTTTCAACTTTAGGGATGGATGGAAGGAGATACACTTGTTGCAGGCAGATTTGTCCTTTGCCTCCTTCATACACGTATACAGTATATATTTTTTGTTTTTATCTCGGGTGACATCTATATAATATTTTCGATTGTGTGTGTGTGTGTGTGTTCTTAATAGGCGGCCGCAGGTTTGGACCTGGGGAGCTGAAACTTTGCATGTGGGTGTCAATTGACCTGGGTCAGGTCATAGAGGGGCGAGGCTACGATCGGAGGTCGTTTCGAGGCCGAAATTTAACAAAAATTAAAACAATTGAACAAAATTGCCGTTTGGGGCAGAAGATGGTGGAGATCGTATTTACCCCTTTGAATCCTAGAAGTAGATTATAAGAAGGAAAATCGTCTAATGGTAACCAGAATAGGATTAGAAATACGTCATCGTGCTGAAGGGATTAAGGAGTGCAGCAAGATGGGTTCACTACCACCTTACCTTGTGATGAGTTCGCCACACTTCTAGCGGCACCAAGGAGCGCGCCGCCCCTCGTTCTGGATGGTGATTTGGTGCAGCAGACTGTTCGAAAGGGCAGCACGCTCCCTTTAGTAAGTATAAGTAGGCCAGAAATACTGACATTAATCTCTTGTAATTTTAGGCGGGGGGTATGTGTTTTGTTTTCTATATTTTAGTTTGCCTTAGACCTCTAGAATCGAGCTTTAACCCCCCCTCCCCGATCCCCTTTCAAGATTTTTTTTTTTTTTTTCGGTAGAAAATTGTCAAAGCCGAAAGCCTAAATTACTAAATGACTAGGCTCGCTGTCGCTCGCCCGAAAAAATCGAGACCTAAATAACACGAAAGGTGTATAAATTGACAAAACAATGGGGAGAAAGGTCTTAAAATTGACAAACTAATGGGGCGGCTAACGTCTTATGATCAAATGAAGCCAAACATGAATGAGGGAGAAAGGGGTACTAAACAATATACCTCCCCTTAATCTATTGTATAGAACTTTAAATAGGGCAAGAGCAAATAGGCTGTACATTTCCACACCTATTTCCTGGCCGATTGTCCCCCTAGAGTAGAATTTATTGCTCGATGTTTTTTTTTCTTCTATATTCCAACTACTCCCTCTCGGGCATAGGGTGAGAGCATGAACATTCAACCGTACATTGAACTGCGAAGCCCGTGAGGTCTCGTTCCAGTTTAGGGAGTGAGACATGTGAAGCACTTTGGGATACAACCAGCCCCCGATATCTTGCCCACCCACGGCTCCAAGCAGCCACATGTCTGAAGCTGCTTCCGTCCAGCGCTTCACTGTCTCACCACCTAACCTCGGACCCTCACTCTCAGAACGCCACCTATTGAGCAATGAACTCCCTAGGCATTGCCCCACTGTAGCCTATTTTGAATATGGGAATATTCATACAATGCTATTTAATCAGGGAACAATAAGGGTATTTATTTGGCATATCGGTGGGCCATCCCAATAATATCTTCCCATTGATACATTAGGATTCGAACATGGGACCATTGGATTACCAGTCCAGTGTCATGACCACTCCACCACACCTCCCCTCACCATCATCACTACTATCACCATCATTACTACTACCACCATCATAATCACTACTACTACCACCATTATCACTACTACTCCCACCATCACTACTACTACCACCATCACTACTACTATAGGTAGCGCCAATCAACTTGATGCCTGACCTCTTTGTAACTCTAAAGGGCATAGAGCAAACTGGCTGTAAATATCCGCACTTATTTTCTGGCGGACTCTTCCCAAATAAGAGAAACGTCAGCCCAATTGCTTTCGTGCATTTTGGGTTATAAGAAGTTAAGGGGTCAAGATTATTATCAAGTTCGCTGGCGCTACCTATACCACCATCATCACTACTACTGTCACCATCATCACTACCACTACTACTACCACCATCATCACTACTACCACTATCATAATCATATGCACATATTACACACAAACGCACACACAAACATGCACAGCTGCACGCACACATACCGTACCTACCTAGAGTCTACCTGGAGTTGTTTCGGCCACCTCAGCGGCCTTGGCGAGAGTTGCTCTCCCCCGAGTATGTTTGCAGCCGGTGCTTGATGCAGCAGGCTATTCGAAAGGGCAGCTCTCACCCCCGCGAAGCATGGCTGATCAGGCACCGACTTTAGATGATTGTCCAAGACTTTCTTGAATACTTCCGTTGGCACGTCCATCAGGTTTCTCACGTTCTCTGGCATTTTGTTGAAGAGGCTCGGTCCCCTGTTTGTCAAGCAGGAGTCCCTCAGTGTCCCCAGAGCTCCCCTACACTTTTGGGGTGGGATGATACATTTCCTACCCCCTCTGTCGCTCCAGTTCCACGATATTGTGGTGTGAAGGTTTGGCACTAGACCCTCGATAACTTTCCATGTGTAAATTATCAAGTATCTCTCTCTTCTTCGCTCCAGTGAATATAAGTTAAGAGCCTTCAGCCTATCCCAGTAATGAAGATGTTTTACCGAGCTGATGTGGGACATGAAGCTTTTTTGAACACTCTCTATTTCGTATATTTCCCCGGCTTTGTGTGGAGATGTTAGCACACTGCAATACTCCAGTCGTGGAATCACCAACGATTTGAAAAGTGTTATCATTGGCCGTTCTTCTCATGTCTTAAAAGTGCGCAGTATCCCACCTACAAGTTTCCTTGCCGCTACTGACTTGGCCTGATTATGTGCTTTGAAAGACATGTTTTCTGACATTATTACCCCAAGATCTTTAACCTCTGATTTTCGTGGGATTGGCAGGAGTGACTCTGTTAAGTAGGTTGTGGTTTCTTTAATTTCTCCATTTCCTCCATACCTTATCAGCTGAAATTTCTCTTCGTTAAATTGCATGTTGCTATCTTTGGTCCACCGAAATACAGCGTTCATGTCTGCTTGCAAGATTTCTTTGTCTTCTATTGTGATTATTCCTAGATTTAGTTTTGTGTCGTCTGCAAATGATGAGACGCTGCTGTGTTGTACATTTACATCGATATCACTTATTAGTATTAGGAAGAGTAAGGGTGCCAACACTGTACCCTGGGGAACAGAGCTTTTAACCTCTGAACCTTCCGATACCGCTTGATTTACTGCTACTGATTGTCTTCTGTTAATGAGAAAATTATAGATCCACCTCCCCACCATTCCGGTGATACCTTTTTCTTTCAGCTTATGTGCTATAATTCCATGATCACACTTATCAAATGCTTTGGCAAAGTCTGTGTATATGACATCTACATTTCTTTTCTCTTCCAGGTCATCTAGAACTTTGTCAGCTAGTAGCTGCGAGAGACATGATCTACCTGCTCTGAACCCGTGTTGTCCTGAGTTGTGGAGCCCGTTTTCTTCCATGTTTTCAGAGACTTTTCCTCGTAGTACTCTTTCAAAGATTTTGATGATGTGAGATATTAGTGCTACTGGGCGGTAGTTTTTTGGCTGAGCTTTACTTCCTCCTTTGTGTAGTGGTGCAAAAATACAAACACACATACACACACAGTCATTTCCAGTTTTAATATATTTTGCCAACTATTTCTGTCACTACGTCTGTCCCAAAACGAACAAGAAATTAAATGTTTATTGTATCTATTTGTCTATTTACAAACGTAGTATTTATACATTTTTAGCAACATTATATATTGCCTATGATTTCGATATATACAGTATATACCTGTATATATATATATATATATGAGATATATATATATATATATATATATATATATATATATATATATATATATATATATATATATATATATATATATATATATATTATTAAACCAAAGCCAGTGTTAATGATTGGAAGCTCGAACAAGTCCTAACCACAAAACAGTGACCCCCCCCCCCCCCTCTCTCTCTCTCTCTCTCTAGCCCCTTTCCCTCCCCTGCGTCGTTACATACAAGAAAGTCGAGTAAAATATTCTTATAGATATGAATACCAAGGACGTTTGCAGTATCTGTAGGGACAGAGTGAGAGACAAACGTGGCACAAAATGCCAAATATGCAAAGACAAGTTTCATTGGTGCTGCATAGGACTTTCACCACCGATAAACATGGCTTATAATAATAAGGGGAAGAACTTCCATTTTTGCAACAGCTGTGCCGAGTTCACAATGCAAATCATCCAGACTGTGGAAAAAATAGAGGTACAAGATAGACCTAAATATAGCCAAGAGGCGGTGTTATTCCAACAAAATTGGGGAAACACACCAAGAATTTCCCCTCATACATCCCTGACCACAACCGTATGGAATTCAAGTACTCCTATTTCGTCTCACCCAAAACAACCAAAAACACCTCCCTCTGAACAAACACCACACAACTCTTCCCACACAAAAACTCTCATCAGCCCCCTTCCTACCACCTCGAAACACCGCGACGTCACCAAATACCACACCGCCGCCAAATACCACACCGCCGCCGCCTCTCACCTCCCCACATGACCCGCCCCCCTCCACACCTCTGCCATCTGCCTACTTACGCCCGGCAGATCATGACACCCAGCCCCCTCTACACCACCTCATAACACCACACCATCCCTAAACCACACCACTATTTCCCCCAACTACCAGACCTCCCCCTCCCAGACCCAGCATAGCTCACCACCTGCCCACCTACAACCGACACGTAACTCCACCCCCCTGCAGGCCTCACCCACCCATACACCAAGCCCACTATCAACCACAACCACACTTAGCTCACCACATAACCCCTCGCAGCCCCAGCCACACCTACTGGGGTTGTCTACACCAGTGTGCAGAAATTATCTGGAAAGAAGGTGCTACTTTGGTCAAAAGGGCCAATATAATGGGAAGTCATATAGATTTGCTCA
The DNA here is from genome assembly GCA_037953745.1 of Lithodes maja. Classification (NCBI taxonomy): domain Eukaryota; kingdom Metazoa; phylum Arthropoda; class Malacostraca; order Decapoda; family Lithodidae; genus Lithodes; species Lithodes maja. The sequence goes on from JBAKBP010035875.1 coordinate 13,834, forward strand.
TCCCAAAATTTGCAACAACATAACCAGTCATGGAAAATGTAGATTTGGTGAAACTTGCAAATACCACCACCCATCCCTTTGCAAGACATCACTTGAGAACAAGACCTGCTACAATATGAAATGCCCAGCTTTTCATATTAAAGGGAGTTGGAGATAATATGCTAGACCTAACACGAATGGTAGCCCAAAAAACTCTCTAGCTATGCGAGGACGAGACAGAGGAAAAAGGCAAGGAGGGAAAGGGCAGACGAAGATGAAGAGACTGAGGGAGATGGAAGAGCACATAGAACACCTCGAGCACCTCCTGGCCTCCCAAGAGTGGCAAATACATCCCGAAGACTATTAGGTACACATAGTACTCCAAACAATCTCTCTCCAATCTTGTTTGCAAATATCCAAGGCCTAAAAAATAGAACCACGAACAATGTACCATTTATTAGGGGCCTGCTAGAAGAAGGAAACGCTATATTTACGGCTCTCACAGAAACTCACATTAAAGATCAGGAAGATAGTGAGGTATGGATTCCTGGTTACAACCTACATAGGGCGGACAGAACGCATAGATCACATGGAGGTGTAGCCTTGTACATCCATGACTCACTGATATGTACTGAATTCCTAAATAACAGTAATGAAGTGGTGGAAATACTTGGAGTTAAAATAGAATCCCTAAATTTAGCAGTTATTGTTACATACTCCAGACTCATCCCGAGAAGAATTAAAAAACCCAGCTCAACAAAATAAAATCAGAAGTGGAAACCCTGGGGAACCCAACACCAAATATTATATGGCTAGGAGACTTTAACCTACCAAACATTAAATGGAGACAACTAGAAAACCAGTTAGTGGCAAACAACATCGGAGAAGCAAATACGAGAGAGCTTTTTGAACTTTACGATTTGTTTGTCTTACCCAACATATTGCTGAACCCACACGGGAAAACAATATCTTAGACCTGGTCTTCACTAACAACGACTCTCTAGTACACAGCATTAACATATCGGACACCACATACTCAGATCATAAATTAATTGAGATCAAAACAACCTTAGAAAGTGTACAGACAACCTCAGAATCGAGAACAAAAACCGGCCCCTTCAGTAAATTTAACTTCAATAACAAAAACATTAGGTGGGAAGAGGTAAATCAAGAAATGGAGGAAATAGACTGGGAAGATTTAATGAATAACCTGACACCAGCAGAATGTCTAGTCTTAATAACAGAAACCATGACCCGAATCTGTAGCCACCATATACCTACAAGACAAACAAAACGAAGAAGCAAACAAGATCGGGAAAGGAGGAGGCTGTACAGAAGAAGAAAATTACTCACACAAAGACGCACACATCAAAATCTACAGGATAGGCAAAAGGCCGAAATAGATAGAGAAATTGTGGAAATTGAACAAAGGCTAAGAATATCATATGAACTACAACATAATTATGGAAGAGGAGAGGAAAGCTATTGCAGGTATAAAGGAAAATTCCAAATACTTCTTTTCATACGCCAAACAAAAGGCTAAAACAACATCAAACATCGGCCCACTGAGCAAAGGGGATGGCTCTTTCACAGGGGACAAAAAGGAAATGAGCGAACTCTTAAGCAGGCAGTATGAAATGGCATTCAGTGAGCCTGATGAAACAAAAGTCATCAGAGACCAAAATATATTTTTCATGGAAACCTCCCCCACGGAACCCCTCAGATGCTGGATATTGATTTCGGTCCAAAAGACATAGAAGAGGCCATTTCCAACATGCCATCCCACTCGGCACCAGGCCCGGACTCATGGAATTCGATCCTAATGAAGAAATGTAAGGAAAACCTCTCAAAACCCCTGGCTATAATGTGTCGAAGGAGTCTAGACACTGGTGACATACCAGATAGCTTGAAAAACGCAATAATTGCCCCACTGCATAAAGGAGGGAGTAAAGCACTACCAAAAAACTACCGCCCGGTAGCTCTAACCTTTCACATCATTAAAGTTTTCGAACGAGTCCTGCGAAGAAAAATTTCAACATTCATGGAGACAAATGAACTACACAACACCGGTCAACATGGGTTCAGAGCGGGAAGATCATGTCTCTCACAACTTTTGGAATACTATGACAAAATTCTTAAAGCGCTAGAAGAAAAGAAAAACGTGGATGTCATTTACACCGATTTTGCTAAGGCATTTGATAAATGTGACCATGGTATAATAGCCCACAAACTGAAAGCAAAAGGTATAACTGGGAAAATCGGACGGTGGATATACAATTTCCTCGTAAACCGAAAACAATCGGTAGCAGTAAACCAAGTCATATCTGAGCCTTCGGATGTCAAAAGCTCAGTGCCCCAAGGAACAGTGCTAGCGCCCCTTCTGTTCCTCATACTAATTTGCGACATAGATACCAACACCAGACACAGTACGGTGTCGTCTTTTGCTGATGACACAAAATTAAGCAAGATAGTAAACACACAAGAAGACACGGGCCGACTGCAGGAAGACATGAATGTAGTGTTCCAGTGGACCAGGGAAAACAACATGCAATTCAATGAGGAAAAATTCCAATTAATACGGTACGGAGATAATAATGGTGTTAAAGAAATTACAAATTACTTAACAGAATCTAACCACATGATAGAACGGAAAGACAGTGTGAAAGCCCTTGGGGTATTAATGTCTGAAAATATGGGTTTCAAAGTACATAACCAGGTCAAAGTGGCGGCTGCGAAACGTCTAACGGGTTGGATTCTGCGTACTTTTAAAACACGCGGTGAAGTACCTATGATAACGCTCTTCAAATCTCTAGTGCTACCGTGGCTTGAATATTGTAGCGTATTGACATCCCCATACAAAGCAGGTGAAATAAATGACGTAGAGAGTGTACAAAGAAATTTCACTTCGCATATAAGTTCGATAAAACAGCTACACTATTGGGAGCGTTTAAGAGCACTGAATCTGTACTCACTGGAACGTAGAAGAGAACGTTACCTAATAATATACACGTGGAAAATCGCAGAGGGTTTAGTACCAAACCTACATACTCCGATAGTCATGAAATTCAGTGATAGGAGAGGCTGGGAATGCGAAATCCCCCGGATGAATAACAGGGGTGCTATGGGCTCTCTGCGAGAGGGCTGGTTATCACACAGAGGCCCACGTCTCTTCAACAAACTCCCACGGCGAGTAAGAGACATGAGGGACGTCTCGTTAGACAGCTTCAAGAGTGCCCTGGATGTCGAACTGCAAAAGGTGCCAGACGAGCCCATCCTCGCAAGGGAGCGAGCTGTCGCTTCAAACAGTCTACTGCACCAAATCACCACCCAAAACGAGGGGCGTCGCGCTCCTTGGTGCCGCTAGAAGAGTGGCGAACACATCATAAGGTATCATAAGGTAAGGTAAGTGGATTAAAAGCTTCGACACTCGTTCTGAATGTCTGAGATATCCGAACTGCCTCTTATAAATTTCGAAATTTTAATGAGGAAAACATAAATAGTGTCCTTTTTCCGATGTGAGCTTGCGAGCGGACAGCCCTTAATTTTCCGGTGGTGGTGGTGGGTGGAGGAGAGCTGGTGGTGGTGGTACTGGGGGTAGAGGTAGAGGAGAGGTGGTGTGAATACTCGCCAAGGAAAAGGTGATTCAATATAATAGGCGATCCGGATCATAACCTGAAATCCAGATCCAGAAGAATAATAAGGCCTATGATAATATTGGCAAAGAATCAACCAGCGTAGGCGGAGGTATGCCCCTCTAGTTAAAGGATAGTTGCAGGTTTTCTGTGTTTTATTTTAATTCATAATATTGTCTTGTTAAATCTTGTATACGTTATTTCCACAGTGATATATTTCCACATAGTGATTTAGATAAGTTTTGTTGTCTTTACTTTATATTGCGCGTTCCCTGTTCTGGTTTGTTTGAATTACAAGTTTCACATTTTAATTATTCAGGTAACGAAATAAATGGACAGAAGGAAGGAAGGAAGGAGAAGAAAAAAAAAGAAGGAAGGAAGGAGTGTGTGTGTGTGTGTGGGGGGGGGGGGGGAGAGAGAGATAGGTATCTAGTGACCAAGCCGTCCAAGAGTCCCCAAAGATGGTAAATATACACTGTCTTTCATCCTGTCTGTCTGTCTTGGTCTCCACTGCTAATACTACTCCAAAGCTGCAGGGACAATGTTAAACCAATATTACAAGAGCCCCTTAGCAGGGTATATTTGTAGGCTATCTCAAGAACAGAATTAGGGTTTGTCTATATATTATTCACAAAGTAACAGAATGATCAGAATCAGGGTTAAAAAAATAATATATATAAGTGGCTGTTATATATATATATATATATATACAGTATATATATATATGTATATATATATACAGTATATATATATATATATACAGTATATATATATATATATATATATATATATATATATATATATATATATATATATATATATATATATAAGTGGCTGTTATATTTATATTAAATTGTTAACGTGTTCGTGTGAAGTAGGATTTAATAAGATAATATTCCCTAGTCGCCAGCATTATGTTAGACAATATTTCTCTCTGGAGTCGTTTATAATATTCTTTCCTCTCACTTAAACAGTAGGCTACCATAGTGCGGTTGGGAGTATGAACATGATTAGACTAATATCCAGTATTCGAGAATGGATAATAAGTCGTAGGCGTGTGCATAAACCTTTAACCGTCCTGGTGGTGTAATGGTTAAGGTGGCAAAAATATGTGTGTGATAACCCGGGTTCGAATCCCGGTGGATCATATATACTTTAATTAATTTCATTGGGGGTGTGGTGGTGAGATTAATAAAAATAATATTATTAGTAGGTTTAGGGATATTTCTTCGAGAGGCCGGTCTATATGATCTGTGCCCCATGAATATTCTTTCCTCTCACTTAAACAGTAGGCTACCATAGTGCGGTTGGGAGTATGAACATGATTAGACTAATATCCAGTATTCGAGAATGGATAATAAGTCGTAGGCGTGTGCATAAACCTTTAACCGTCCTGGTGGTGTAATGGTTAAGGTGGCAAAAATATGTGTGTGATAACCCGGGTTCGAATCCCGGTGGATCATATATACTTTAATTAATTTCATTGGGGGTGTGGTGGTGAGATTAATAAAAATAATACTGTATTTGCTGCTCTCTTTATTCAATGCTGGTACGCTCGCTCGCTCGCTCGCTCTCTCTCTCTCTCTCACTTTCCGCAGTGG
>JBAKBP010035876.1:0-19044 GCA_037953745.1 Lithodes maja
GGATTATTATGGGCTACTATTATTTTTTCAATTTAAATTCATTATTCATCATACCCTATTTCACTCATCCGAGCATGATATTGAGAGTTTATAATATTACAGGTCATAATACATATAAATGTATTTATTTACTAAAATGTTATATAGGATTGTTTACATCATTAGCATACAAGGAACTAGAGTATTTCGATAATAATTCGGTAATAATGGTAGAAGTAATTTCCGTTATTAGTATTAGTTTTGTATTTTGTTCAGAAAATATACAATATAGCCCTTTTCATCTATTCACATAGCTTTGTTACGGTAGATGTAATTTCCGTTATTAGGTTATTATGTTTCTTCTTTGAGCAGAAAAATACCAACAATATAACGCTTTTCATATTATGCAAGATACAGTATGCAGCAATTATTTTGTTCATGACATTATGTAATAGAGAATGTATGTATGTATGTATATACTCAGGCACATACCCCATTGCTGGGGGTGGCCGACTCGAGACAGAGATCGAACAGAAACCATTTAAAGTTCCAGACTACATAGACATAAGGTAAAAACATACATAGCAGCTAAACGTTACAATGACACAGAACACTGGGAATAGTACAAGAATACACAGAAAACACTACAAAGAGAAATAAAACAAGCAGAACCAAATTACACTGCCACTTTTCTCACAAACAACAAACAAAACCACAAAAAGATTTACAGCTTCTTCAAAGCACGCAAACAAAACTCGACTGGTATAACAACATTATTACATAACAATTTTCCTGTCACACACCCACAGGATAAAGCACATGCACTTAATTCACAGTTCCAGTAAGCTTTTACACATGAACAAGCAGACTTGCCGGAACTGTCACCATCACCACACCCGATTATACCCCCACTGACTATACACACACGTGGAATAGAGAAACTCTTATCTGAGGTAGACGTTGACAAAGTGACTGGACCAGACAATATACCCTGCAGGATACTTAGGACGAATGCTGCTATTCTTGCCCCTATCCTGCAGGGTATATTTTCACAGACTCTTAGTACCGGAGAACTTCCCCACGACTGGCTTTTGGCGAACGTGACCCCGATTTTGAATTCCGGAGACAGAACCCTCCCAGTTAACTATAGCCCTATTTCTTTCAGGGGAGATGGGCTAGTTTTCTGGACCCTTTTCTCCCTCAAGTTTAGGCCCATTAATTGTGAGATTTTAACACCTTATTGGCGGGCTAGGCGGCCTATTTATATGTACCGCCCAGCGGGGTGTTTTTAGCCAAAATAGGGCTGTTTACGTGATAATTGTCATGCCTAAATAAGACCCAGAGCATAAAACAAGCATCTATCCCTGAAAGGGCATAAACAGAGCTTTCCAATGACACCACAACGATCCTTGTATGACCGCTAGTTTTCGTGCAACAACCACGCAACACGAGTGCAAAAACCATGTAATTCGGTACTTTCCCCATACATTTCAGTATGTAGCGAGTGTGAGAGGGTGGAGGAGGGTGGGATTCGTGTCAGTAGGCCCGCCGCGGTGGTCTGGAGCAGTCATACGCTCGCTACTCTCCTGCCACCACTTGTCTCTCTCTCTCAGCAACATTACATACTGAAATTGCCACACGACCTATGTCGCGCGCCGCCACATAGTCCAACTTTATTTAACTCGACATGTTGCGCGCCGCTAATAGAGGGTTAAGATGATCGTTCCATTAGTTTGGCAATTTTAACACCTTTCACCCCATTTTGTTGTCAAGTTTAAGACCTTTCGTTCCATTTAGGTGTCATTTTTTTTCTTGGCGAGCGATAGCAAGCCTGTAATTTTAAGAATAACCGCATTTTTCTACCGAAAAATTTACAAATTTAACTTGAAGGGGGGTCTAGGGGGTGTTTTTTAAATCTTGATGGATGCCTAGGGAGGAAACTAAGATAATAAGAAATACATAAATAAAACTAGCTATAAAGAAGCCCATCACCCCTTAACCTCAGTTCCTTGTAAAATGTTTGAACATATCCTCCACAGACATAATGGACCATTTCAATAACCAAAACATACTGACTGACTCACAGCACGGCTTCCGGCCCAAACGCTCGTGCGAGACGCAATTACTTGTGACAACTCATGACATATCCCAGTCCCTAAATGACCCCAAAATAAAACAAGTCGATGCCATAGTTCTTGACTTCGCCAAAGCCTTTGACAAATTCCCCCTCCGTAGACTGTTAGCTAAACTGGATTACTATGGAATCCGTGGACCACTTATTCATTGGATTAGGACTTTCTTAACCAATCGAGAACAGCGCGTTGTTCTCAATGGCTCCCACTCATCTTCTGTTCCTGTTACTTCGGGGGTACCCCAAAGCACCGTCGTTGGTCCCCTTCTCTTTCTCTCATACATCAATGATCTTCCATCATCTTTAACTTCTACTACTAGAATTTTTGCAGATGATAGTTTAGTATACCGAACAATAGTAGATAGGGACAATTGCCTTTGACTTCAAGACGACTTGTCTGCCCTTGAAGACTGGGAAGCCAAGTGGCAGATGACCTTCAGACCAGACAAATGCCACCACATATATTTTACCTGCTCCAAGAAACCTGTTCCCTTTGCCTATAAACTCCATAATACCAACCTTGGCACCGTCCATTCACAAAAGTATTTGCGAGTCTACCTCTCAGCAGACTTGAGGTGGAGCACACATGTGAGTAGCGCCAGGGCAAAAGCCAACAAAGCCCTGGGGTTCCTGCGCAGGAACCTAAGGAAGTGCAACGCAGACATCAAAACTTTAGCTTTTAAAACACTAGTCCGACCACACATTGAATACTGCGACACCGTCTGGGATCCACACACTCACAACATTAATCAATTAGAAGACATACAAAATAAAGCAGCTAGATGGATCCGACATGACTACAGACACACTACATTGGTCACTTTGCTTAAACAAGACATTAAATTATACACACTTGCAACAAGAAGACAAATACACAGACAACAAATGCTATACAAAATCATAAACAATCTAGTAGACATAGACAAACACACAGACTTACACCCTATAATATACGACCCACAAGAGGCACCCACAACCTAAAATACCACACATACCAGGCTGCCCAGGCAAGCACAGACATATTTGGGTACTCATTTTTTCCCCACAGCATCCAAGAGTGGAATCATCTTCCATCTCACATAGTTAACCCAGGAGCTACGGGAAGACTCTTAAGAGTTTCCCCGGGCGACTGCGGGAAGATTCTTAAGAGTCTGGGGAAACAAAAATCCATTTAAAACACCCCAAAACAATTTTTTTTTCTTTGCCCCTGGGCCATGACAAATATCACTCCTCCACCTCCCCTCCTTCCCCACTTTCCTCACCTCCTTAAGTTATCACCTATTTTCCCTGTTATTCCCTTATTATGTGGTCTATTTTTGTGCTAACATTAGCGAGTTGCAAGCAGGGCATTGTCATCACTGTTACCAAGCGAGTGCAAGAGAGAGAGAGAGAGAGTATTGATCGACAGTCTCTCTCCAGACGTGGGGAAAAGTGGAGGGGAGGGAGGTTGCCTCAGCCATACATTATGTAACTCCCGGCCTGTATCGCCGATTTTGACCATCCAAACGCTGTTTCCACTTGTTTTATTGTTGTAACAGGTTAATACCTTTATAATCAACCTATACTAGGCGCATATGGATAAGTATTAATGCTATTTATGGTAAAATAACGATGTTAGTGATGGGAACAGCTCAAATACGTGCGCACAGGAGTGTGGTGTCTCATACCTCCATGCGCACGTCTTAGGTTAACAGTCCCACTATTGATGGTTTTAACCCTTCTTTAGCGGCGCGCAACATAAGTCGAGTTAAATAAAGCTGGACTATGTGGCGGCGCTCGACATAAATCGTGTGGCAATTTCAGCACGTAATGTTGCTGAGAGAGAGAGACAAGTGGTGGCAGGAGAGTAGCGAGCGTATGACTGCTCCAGACCACCGCGGCGAACATACTGACACGAATCCCACCTCCTCCCTCCCTCTCTCACTCGCTATATCCGGAATTGTATGGGGAAATTGCCTAATTACATGCTTTTTGCACTCGCGTTGCACGGTTGTTGCAAGAAAACTAGCCATCATAAAAGGATCGTTATGGTGTCATTCGAAAGCTCTGTTTATGCCCTTTCAGGGATAGATACTTGTTTTACGTTCTGGGTCTTATTTAGGCATGAAAATGATCACGTAAACAGCCCTATTTTGGCTAAAAACACCCCGCTGGGCGGTACATATAAATAAACCGCATAGGCCGCCCGTAAGGTGTTAAAGCTAGGATCACCAACAAAAATTCTCCTAATCCTCACCCTCATCCTCCCCATTATTTCTACAACTCCCCGCACAATCCCCGCATATTGTGCAGCCCTCTGCGGGTCTCCAAGCTAAAGCTAAAAGCTAAAGTAAAAACACAATCACTTGCGCCAGCAACATAATATGCACTCCCGGAGAGCCTTGTGGGAAAGCCCGATATCGGCCGTGGCCTTCCTTAGGGACTCGGGGCTGTTCGGCCAGGCAGCTTAGGGAAAAACAACAACAACTGCACTACAATTGAAATATGTATTGATTTTCTACACAGCATAAACACATATAAAAACAGAATAATATATGCTTATACAAATATATCTTTCTCTATATCGCTTTATATTTAAATCACTACACTACAATTATTATGTACAGCTACTAACAAATAAGGGCGGGTGGCTAGGAATCCTCCTCCACTTGTAAAATTCTCCTACTAGATGAGACAAAGAAAGGGGCGAGGGAACGCGAAAGTTGTCCCAGACCGTAAGAACTGGCACCTAAAATGTTGTTTCTGTTTGGTATCTGTCTCGAGTCGGCCACCCCCAGCTATGGGGTATGTGCCTGAGTATATACATACATACATACTAACATCTTTATGATCTCTTGCAAATGTCTTTTTTCAAATAGATTAATTTAGTTTGATGTTCAGATCAAATTAAGTATATATTATTAAGTATATAATATATATATTTGTTTTCTATGTGATTAAGGGAGGCAAAAGGCATAACTGCCTATGGCGAGTGCCTCTCCCATAGTTGAAAGAGTAACAGGGCCAAAATCAAGGGACGTTCGAGCCAAAATGCCTCGACACACAGAGTTTGAAGCAACTTAAGTCATAGGAAGAGGGAAAGACTGATTCTGGGAGAGAGTTCCAGAGCTCAGCTGTTGAGTAGAAGAAAGTTTGAGAGTAACGTTTCACTCTTGGGTTGGAGAGTTGCACAGAGTAGGGGTGGGATTGAGTTGCAAGACGGGTACCACGTGCCCTACGTAAAGTAGGTGGTATGCACTGGAATAGCTCTGAGGAACACTGATCATTATAGTAGCGATAGAATAGCGAGAGAGATGCAACATTGCGGCGGAGAGAGAGAGATTGCAGAGAGTTGGTGAGTGGACGGGAGTTAATGGTACGAAAGGCCTTCCTTTCAACTTTGTCTAGGAGAGCGGTGTGAGAGGAACCTCCCCACACATGTGAACAATACTCAATACAAGGGCGCACTATGCCCCTGTACAGAGCAAGAAGCTGTGCAGGGGTAAAGAACCCCTTAATGCGGTTGAGCACACCCAGCTTCTGGGAGGCTGCCTTAGCAAGACTAGTAATATGGTCCTTCCAAATGAGAGCAGAAGAAAAAGAGACACCAAGAATATTGAGAGAAGATGAAGGGTTGATTTTTGTATTGAATAAGGGATAGTCCGCTGGGAGATCCTGACGGGTAGATAGATGGAGAAATTGGGTTTTGGAAGCATTAAAGTTAACAAGGTTTTCTCTGCCCCAATTGGAAATAGTATTTAGATCAGAATTTAAGAGTTCTATGGCTTCATTACGTTTATCGTTGAGGGATTGCTGGCTGGGGCGTTCTGAAAAACTGATGGAGTAGTGTAAGGTTGAGTCGTCTGCGTATGAATGGATGGGAATTAAGGTACAGTTAATAAAGGAGATAATTTATAAAAATTAGAAAGAGAATAGGAGATAGGACAGAGGCCTGAGGAACACCGGAGTTGATAGGGTGAGGAAGTGAACAATGGCCGTCCACAACAGCGGCTATGGAACGGCCGGAAAGAAAATTAGAGACAAAGGCACAGATGGAGGGATAGAAACCGAAGGAGGGTAGTTTAGAAATTAAAGATGTATGCCAGACTCTATCGAAGGCTTTCGCTATGTCTAGTGCAATAGAAAAAGTCTCACCTGATTTTGTCCTGGTGGTGTAATGGTTAAGGTGGCAAAAATCTGTGTGTGATAACCTGGGTTCGAATCCCAGCGGATCATATACTTTAATTAATTTCATTGGGGGTGTTTGGTGTTGTGGTGAAATTAATAAAATATTGATTGATCGGAACATCAATTTAAATGGAGATGTTTGCATAAAAAAAATCGCAAGGGCTCATGGACACATATAACGTGTACTTGTAATGCTATATGGTATAAACATAATAATTTACAGCAGAGTCTATGGAGCAGTCTCTTAATGTACTTACCCTCCTGGCTGAAGATACAAGAATGACAGTTCACGATATTGAATAATATGAATACACCTCTCCAATTCTGAGGTATACTGTATGTTCTATGAAGCTTTTGAATCATATACAGTAATGATTCACTGTTATAATATCTATAAGTCATGGCACAAATATATTGTAATTAAATTGAAATTGATAACTTAATTCAATGGGCTTATGCAAATTAAAATGGGAATCATAATGTGCACAATACAATAATATAGAAATGCGGAAATTTCATCTGCATTCTTGCAGAAGGCGGTCTGATATTTCGTCACTCACAGTTTCTCGCCAAAATTCTATCTGCATAGCAGACGATGTTTATCCGCAAAGGCAACACTGGGTGGTGGTGGTGCGCGGGTGTGAAGCGAGGGGGTGGTGGGTGGAGAGAAAGTGGTGGTGGAGGGTGGGGGTGGAGAGAAAGTGGTGGTGGAGGGTGGGGTGGAAGTGGGGGGTGGGGGTGGCGGGGTGTTGAGTGGAGGTAAGGTGGTGGTGGTGGAATGGTGTGAGGTGGAGAGCAGGGTGTTGGTGGTGGTGGTGGTGGAGGAATGTGGGGTGGAGGGGTGTGGAGTGGAGAGAGGGGTCTGGTGATGTGTTTGGGAGACGTGGGAGGAGGTACAGTCATAAACCATAATACCTACACACCCATTTGAATCTATTGAACCCAAGCGAGACAATCGAGGTCGGTCCTTTGAGATCGGTGCCCCATAAAATGTTGTTTCCTCTCACATGAGCATTAGGCTATTCATAGTGCAGTTGGGTTCAGTACATGAACAGATTGATATCCAATATTCGATGATATGGATATTCATCGTGGTCATGTACTGTACCTTTAACTGTCTTGATGGTGTAATGGTTAGAGCGTGTAAGTTCTGTACCTGGTGTCCTGGACTCGAATCCTTTGAGAATCACATGCTCTCATTAATTTAATTTGGGTGGTTATTAGTGTTTACAACGATATTACTTATCCCCTTCTGTACCGGCAACATCTTTTTTAACTTTATCCTGGCTATTGTCAGACGATTGTATTCAGATTAAAAAAGGGCTCCAGCAATTATTAGGCTTCGAACGATCTTGCCACTTAACTGGTAATCCAATGGACCCCGGTTCGAATCCCGATATGCCAATGGAAAGATATTATTGGGATGGAATTTGTGTTCCTAGTATCAGTGCATTACCACAAATCCCATCGAAACGCCAAAAAAATACCCTCATTGTTCCCTAATTAAATAGCACTGTACGAATGTTCCCATATTCAAAATATGCTACAGGGTGGCAATGCCTAGTGAGTTAATTGCTCATTAGGTGGCATTCTGAGAGTGAAGGTCCGAGTCTAGGGGATGAGACAGTGAAGTACAAAGTCGAAGCGGCTTCAAAGATGGGGCACCATCCCTGACAACAAAATTATATTAAAAATCTATTATAAATCCCCCAAGACCTCCAACTTAGTACTCCGAAACAGACCTACCACTGCCAAGAGCTCGATGAACGACGACCATGTGGTATACCAACACACCTGTAACAGTGGGGACTGTGGGCTCCAAAACTATATTGGTATGACACAAACTCATCTGTCCCGTCGGCTCACACTCCACCTTCAATCTGGGGCCATAAAAGACCACTACCAAGCCCCAAATCACCTTGCCCTAACTCACGCTGAGTTAACCAAGCATACAACCATACTCGATAAGGAGAACGACCCCGATGACTTTCAATACTAGAAGCCTTATCCATCCAAGCCCTCAGCCCCAGCATCAACAATCAAACCCAGGACTTCCAGGTGTTGCCCTCAGCAAAACGCCATACCCCTACAGCACCGACAAACAACCAACGCCAGCACCCTCCGACGCCCCCCACTCCCGCGTATCACCCCACGCAACTGAACAGTGCCGCCACCACCACCCTTAGCCAATCACCGATGACTACCTCTACCCCCAGCCAATCACCGACGAGAACCCGCGAGCGTCTTGCCAGGAGGTTGCCCACCGACAATGGCTGCCGCCAGAGTGCGCGGTAGCTCCTCCCACCTCCCGCATGTGATCGCTGAAAATCTATATAATCCTTGTAACTTGCCCAATTCAGCATTACCCTGATGATGCTAGCTGTGTCTAACAAAACGTTAGTTAATACTTCGCCCCCATTATCCACCTTTTTACTGAGCCACAAATATTGAGAATATTAACAATAAATTACTGAACGCTGAACTAGCCTCTTTATTTAACCTCGTATGTCTTAAAGAAAATGTATTACCTGGTTTCACTAACATATATATATATATATATATATATATATATAATTTCAAAGCAATATATTTTAAGCAAGTTTTAAGGTGTTCCAAAAGTATATGTCACATTACGACTTTATATCTTAATAACTATGGAGGATATCGAAACACAAATTATATTTCCTGAAAGCTAATATTTTCAAGTTTCTGTACTAACAAATTTAACTCAAAAGTGCAAGAAATAATTTTTTTATTAAACTTTTTTACAGATATTCAATGTGCGCGCCGCGGGTTACACGACACACATCACAATGATTGTCCATGTCTTGCCAAACGCGACCTAGCATAATGTTGTCGATGGTTTTTAAATTTTGCGTGCCAATTCAAAATGGAACGTCTGTCTGGTTGCTTTGTAAATTTTGTACGAAATTTGCGTTGAACACGTGTCCATGACTCGGTCGAATTCTAGGACGCAAAACGACTTCTGTTTTCTGAACGACATTACTGGATCTGAAAAGAGACAAAAGACGAAATTAACAGAAAAAAACTTGACGATTTTAGCTTTTAAATGGTACCAGTTTCATGATGCTTCCATTTGTAGTTTTTGATATATGAGTTCTTAGAAAGTGACATAGACTTTTGGAACACCCTGTATATATATATATATATATATATATATATATATATATATATATATATATATATATACCGGTATATATATATATATATTTATATATATATATATATATATATATATATATTTATATATATATATATATATATATATATATATACAGTATATACATATTCTGTTTTGTTTTGCTTTCTTCTCAGGCATCCTGGTGCTGCTGCTGTTTGATCAAACATTTATTATGATTGGATATATCCGATTTGAATTACTTACTATTGCCTGTTATCTTACACTCCCTTGGATACATAAATATTACAGGCACCGCTTATCAACAATCTTGTAGCTTACGAACAGAGCTGGCCTCAGAGAGTGATAACACACGACGCTCAATTTGCTCCCAATGTTATATTAATGACCGTCTTTATCCTCCTAAGGCAGACGTGTTTCATTGGTACGAGTACTTTATTTATTTTAACCTTAACCCCTACTGTACCGTAGGATACAGTAATAAAAGTCCCCCCCAGTCCCAAGCAATGTGGCCAAAATGGCAAGATAGAACAACCTTCCACCTCAAGAGATGAAGGAAGACTGGCTCTCTCCGCCTTCAGAGGGTTGGATATAAGCTGAGAAGTGTTGCCATATCGAGAGCGTTGCTCAAACGGTTGTGGTTCCAGGAAAAGCCTGATACAGGCAATTACAAGGAAAGTACATTACTGACGGCTCCCAGCAGTCGCTGGGACTGGGGAGTGACTTATCTACTGACGGCTGGTAGCCATCGCTGAGATTGGATTAGTTAAGGGGGAAGTAATCACTTTTTGTAGACCCTTTTCTCTCTCATGTTTAACATAATAGTTTTTGAGATTTTGAGACGTTCATTCCGTTAGTTTGTGCCATTTAGGTGTCGATTTTTTCCTGGCGAGCGATAACGAGCCTGAAATCTGAGAAGGAACCTGCCTTTGGCCGTGACGTTTTTCTACTGATGAATGTACAAATATATTTTGAAATTAGGTCTAGGGGGTGTTTTTATTAGTTTGATGGATGTCAAGCAAGGAAACTCAAAAATATATAAACACATAAATATATAGACCAACAAACAAGCACTATCCCCTGAACAGTATACGTTAACGCCTTCATAAATTATATCCTGGCTACGATAAGAAGGCTGTGTTAAGTTTAGAAGTGAGATGTATTAGTTAGATATATATTGTGATACATTTCACCGGTGTAGTCCTCATTTACACTGCAACAATTCGTTTGCATTTGTCTTCTCTCTCTCTCTCTCTCTCTTCTCTCTCTCTCTCTCTCTCTCTCTCTCTCTCTCTCTCTCTCTCTCTCTCTTCGGTGCCTCACCGAAAACTATTGGCTAAACTGGAGAGGATAGGTATCAAAGGTGAAATTCATTCTTGGATAAAAAATTGGCTTACAGACAGAAGACAGAGAGTGGTGATAAATGGAGTGGAATCGGAGTGGGAGCCTGTCACTAGTGGAGTTCCACAGGGTTCAGTCCTTGGACCGGTCCTGTTTCTCATTTACATTAACGATATTGATGTAGGGGTAAACAACACCATTTCCAAATTCGCCGACGATACAAAAATAGGAAATACAGTCCTGAACGAAGATGATAGAAATGCGTTGCAATCTGATTTAAACAAGATATCAGAGTGGTCGAAAAAATGGCAGATGCCCTTCAATGTCGATAAATGTCAGGTGCTGCAGGTTGGTAGCAGAAATATGAAATACAAATACGAAATTAATAGCAAACAAATAAAAACCGCAACGGTAGTAAAAGACCTAGGGGTACTAATATCTGAAATCCTAAAAACTTCCGACCAATGTATAGCAGCTGCAAATAAGGCAAACATAGCATTGGGCTTTATTAAACGAAAATTTACATATAAACATGAAAACGTAATAGTGCCACTGTTCAAAAGTATGGTGAGGCCCCACCTTGAATATGGTGTGCAGTTCTGGTCACCTTATCTGATCAAGGACATTGTAAGACTCGAGTCAGTACAGGGTAGTAGAGCGACGAAGATGATACCCTCATTAAGAAATAAACCATATGAAGAAAGACTTAAACGATTGAACCTGTTCTCATTAAAAAAGAGGAGGTTGAGGGGTCAGCTTATTGAGTGCTTTAAGATACTAAAAGGTTTCGAAAGTCGATGTAAATGCACTATTCACATTAAACAATACTAATCAAACTCGCGGAAATGGAATTAAATTAAAAAACAAAAAGGCAAACCTAGATGTCACAAAGAGTTTCTTCACCTACAGTGTGGCGACAGAGTGGAATAAACTACCAGCGAGAGTGGTGGAGAGCGACACAATAAACGCTTTTAAGGGAAGGCTTGACCTCTATCTGCAGAGGGCTGGGGTGATATGAAAAAAAAAAAAAAAAAAATGTATGTATGTGTATGTGTGTGCACTGTACAGTATGTATATATATATACTGTATATATATGTATGTATGTGTGTATGTATGTATGTGTATATGTGTGTGTGTGTGTATGTGTGTATATGTATGTACCGGTGTATATATATTGTGACGCCCAGTGCGTGGCAACGCAACCTGATTGTACTCCTTGGTACTCCACTGTACCACCACGGTACCGCGTTGTACCGTGCTGGCTGCTTATATTGAGTGTGACAACGTATAACTATGTTCTTTGTATCTCTATAAAGGTCTCGTCATTTGCTAACCAGTGGTGGGTTTTGTTTTAAGCCATGTCGAGACCTTCCATTTAATATGTAGTATCAATAGAGAAGTTGATAGATAAGACAGTGGGAATTCAGAGAGAGAGAGTGAGTTAGACTTCAGAGCGAGAGGGTAGCAATGGTTGCCAGACGTATGGACCGGTTGGCAGCCCTGCGCTTATAGCTAGGTGCGACAGGGTTGGTAGTACATTGCCGCCTGCATTTGCTGCCTGGCTGCCCATGTTGTCGTACTGCACATTGCATGGAGGCTCGCTGTGTGTTCCATGATCAGGTTGCCTAGAACCTTTGAGATTCTAACATCCCTTGCCCTCTCTCCCAATTTCTCACGGTTGCACTCTTTCTCTCTGACGACATTACTCTCATTTCATTCTTCTCTCTATTTAAATGCATACCCTTCCCTTGAGGTCCTAAAGGAGTTTCAGCACTCACCTCTCGTATTACTCTTAGGACAAGCATATATTTACATGTATTAGATTTAAGGGGTTAATGTGAACAGCGATCTTCTTGATGAGGATAGTTGGTGAACGTTCTACATGTTCACGAGTTATATGCCCAGCTCATCATCCAATTTGTGACTAGACTAGTGCCATGTGTAAGAGCCCGACCATGCCCAGGAGTTGTCTGTAGAGGGGCGAGGACTTAGCCTTGATTTGCCTACCGAGCAAGGAGCGAGTGTAGTACCAGAGACTACAGCTCGCTCGTAGTGCCGGTATAGTAGAGTAACGTAATTTATCTGTCCTTGTGTTCTCTGCAGTCTTTTCCTGGGTTCTCGCTTTCGGTGCTGGGACTCGTTGTTCCTGTGACTTGGCCTGCTAGCTAGAACACATGGGGATGATGAGTGGGTGATATCTTTATTTTACTATGCATTGCAGCTCTCTTTAAGTTTATGTATGTAACACTTTACAATACACATTACTCACACACAAGACAACACTATTAATACTTTCATGTATCAATTAACTGCACTGTCGTTTTGCTGCTGTGTCCGGAGTTCTGTTGCGTAGGGCGCATACAGACTCAGAGGGGAGACAGAGTGAGAGAAGCGAAGTAGCCTATGCGGTAGTAGGCTACCGGCGCAGTACTGTTGCCTGCAACCTTTTAGTTATTCCAAGTATAGATTCATTCTTATAATAAGTGACTACTATTTATGTTCCTTCCATGTGTATTATTAGGTATCTACTGGATCATGAACATCTTGTATGCTACATGCTAGTGCATGTTAGTAGGGGACAGTTATTCTAGTGCACGCGCTTTCAAGTAGGCGTGTACATTTGTCATTTAGCATTTCACTGTCATACCTTTAGCCTGCTTCTATTCTACATTATTAGAGGCTTAATATTAACTTAGTTTCTTGAGTATTGCATTTCTTTAGTAATAACGTAACCTATAAATGTCTGAGGGAGTTTAGCCTCATAGCCTACCCCTGTTGTACACTTTCGCCGAGTTAAGGTACCTCGTTACCATAGACGATAACTCTGTAGGGCGTTGGTGCTTTTGTTGTCTGGAGCATATAGTATTTGGGACTGGAATCGAGCGTGTCGTTGTCACATAAGCCATTTCTGTCCTACGATCAAGAATCCCGAATATGTATTGCCGATCCAGCCGTAACAAAATGGCGACCTTGCACAAGATTCAGTAGTATCCTATCACATGTTTTTTGGAGAACTATTCTATGCTACCTAGTAGAGCTGGCTAGAATTTTCTTGCATATTGGAGGAATTTTTATTGTGTCATTATTGTATTGGTGGACTTGCAGATTGTTTCGTTGGGGGTGTCTAGAGTAGAGTCATTCAAGCATCTTTAACATTTTGTGAGTCGAGACTGCAATTAGTAATAAGCACTTCTTTTTTTTTATGAACAGCAATTGTATAACCAGCACTATGTCTAATGACTCATCATTTACGGGGGAGGATAACACGGTACAGCCTAGTAACCAGCAAGTACAACAGATGTTTAGGGAGGGGAGTGTTATAAGTGGAGAGAGGGATGCCCGGGCATTTTTGCAGACACCTTTGACCGAACAGCGCCTGCAGGCTATTGATTGTTACGGTCTTCGCTGTTTAGCCACGGTTTTGGGGCGGGACTGTCCTGACAGTTGGCCCAAGAAGAATTTGGTGGCATGTTTGTTGGGTGATGGCGATGGGGCGGTGGGTGGAGGGGGGTCTTGGGGGGTTCCCTCCAAGCCTCCATTCCACTCTACCCCTGAGCTGGGCCCTCAGCCAGCGAGTCTTAGCACGATGCAGCAGGAGGGTTCTCAAGGGCAAGCTGGCTTACCCGTAAACACGTCTCGGTGTGGATCCCCCATTTTGTGCTCTCCCCCCCCAGGCCTGTCTCCTGAGATGTTATTTCAGCTAGAACTAGCTAAGTTTAAGCTGCAGGAGACTCAGATACAACAGGCTAGTATAGAACGCATAGAGGTTGCTAGAATCCAAGCCAATCAGGATGCAACCAGGTACCAGGCTGAAATGGATGTCGAGAAGTCTAGAGTAGAGACCACGGGGCGTCATCTCGGTGGTGGGCACCGGGTTACAGACTCACTTTCGCATTTAATTAAGTTAGTACCCGCATTTGATGAGACAGCAGTGACTGAGTTTTTTGCTCGTTTCGAAAAGAAGTGTCGTGAGTATGACTGGCCGGAGGTTAAATGGGCAGCATTAGTTTCATCACGTCTAGTGGGTAAGGGGTTGAAAGCCTACGATGCACTGTCACTGGACGAGAGTGTAGTGTATGGACTGGTGAAGGAGGCTGTGCTCCGGGCCTACGAACTGCAACCCGAAACTTATAGATTGAAGTTCCGTGGCGTGAATAAGAAGAGCGACGTCAGTTTTATGGAGCACGCACGGGACTTAACAGATGCAGGTAATAACTGGTTTCGGTCCGAGCACGCA
This sequence comes from Lithodes maja, assembly GCA_037953745.1. Lineage (NCBI taxonomy): Eukaryota > Metazoa > Arthropoda > Malacostraca > Decapoda > Lithodidae > Lithodes > Lithodes maja. The sequence goes on from JBAKBP010035876.1 coordinate 15,017, forward strand.
GAGTCGGCTGAGGAAATTAAGCAACTTTTCTATCTGGAACAGTTTTACAAATGCACTGGAACCGATCTAACGCTGAACATTAAGGAAAAATGTCCCAAGACAGTAGAGGAGGCTGCCAAGATGGCAGACTTCAGATTATCATTGATTCGTGGTTGCGGTGCCGCTCAGAGGGCTGAGTCAGGGCAGAAGGGGCGCTATACCCCACCCACCAGAGTTTTCGATAATAACAAATCCTATGACACACATAACCACACTAAATGCATTGCACCTAATAACACTTACAAACACAAGCCTCTCCCGTTTACTAAAGGTCAGGCCCCTTCTTCGCCCGCACAAGGGAAGAAGCCCATTGGGGATGTGAAATGTTACAAATGTCAGAAGCTAGGCCATTATTCACGTGAGTGCCCTAGTAACACTCCCGCTAAGCCGGTGTCATTGGTTCACAGTATCGGTGTGTCTCTGAAGGCTGCAGCAACTGCCCGGGGTAGGTTGTCAGCAGCTGAGGCACACGCGGTAAAGAAGCGTACGGAAGGCTCGACACCTGTCCGGGACACTTTCTGTAGCCATCGGGGACACGGGTTTGTGAGCTGGGGGAGTGAACTACGGAGGGTTGACTTGCTGAGGGATACGGGGGCTTCGCAAACTTTGTTGAGGAACTTCACAGGGAAACCGATAAATGCGGCCAGAGTTGTTGTGGTGCAGGGTATAAATGCTACGAGGTCATACCCACTTGTGAGGTTGGAGTTGAGAGTGGGAGAGGTGTGCAGGGAGCTGGATGTAGGGATCGTTGAGTGTTTGCCAGTTGAGGGCGTCGACCTTCTTCTCGGCAACGACTTTGCGGTGCCCACTTCCGGGACTCCACCCTTAGTCGTTGCCGAGAGGGCGGCCGACGTGGATGGTGAGAATCGGGAATGGGTTGGGAGGTGCCAACAGGATGAGATGGCCTGTGTGGTAACCCGATCTCGCTCTGCGGCTCCTGCACAGCCTAGCACTCAACCTCGGGGACAGTGGAGGAAGGATCAGGAGAAGGTTGCTAAGGGCAGGAAAAGGGACATTGATTCTGCTGCACTTCTCGGTGATTCGGTACTTGGACCTATAATAAACACGGGAGTTGACTCTGGCCCAGATATGGTGTGTAACAAGGCAGAGTTGGGTAAGACTTCGCGTGAGGCAAGAGCTGTAGCGAGAGCCACTAAGGCAGTAGAGCCTACTAGCCGGGGTAATGTCTTATTACAAAACCATCTTGATGCATTGACGCCCAGGGACATTAGTGAGCAGCAGCTGCAAGACGCTAGCCTAGCTCGTTATAGCAATGGTGCCATAGAGTTGGAGGAAGATGGGGATGCGAAGCCGGGAGATTTCTTTAGGCTCAACAGGATATTGTACCGCAGATTTCTAGACCCCAAATCGAAGTGGGAGGGCGGTGCGAGGGTAGTAGACCAGGTGGTTGTTCCAAATAAGTATAGAGAGTCCTTATTGTGTCTGGCGCATGATGTGCCGGTGGCGGGTCATTTGGGGGTAACAAAAACATTGGCGGCATTGGGCAGGTTTTTCTGGTGGCCTGGGGTCAAGGCTGATGTCTGTGCATGGGTGGCTGGGTGTGCGACCTGCCAGACAACGGGGAAGCCTAACCAGACAATCCCGAAGGCACCTTTGTTTCCCATACCTGTCACCGGGCCTCCGTTCAGCAAAGTTGTAGTAGATTTGGTTGGCCCTTTCCCGCCTACTAGTAGTGGCAATAAATTCCTGTTGACAATCATGGATGTGGCTATGAGATACCCGGACGCATACCCCATGAGAAACGGCTCGGCAAAGGCAGTTGTTAAAAACTTATTATTGTTCTGTTCCCGTTATGGATTTCCACGTGAGGTGCAGTCAGACCAGGGGAGCAATTTTACATCCAAATTGTTCAAGCAAACCCTTCAGTTGCATGGTATATGTTCTGTAGTGTCGTCAGCCTACCATCCCGAGAGTCAGGGAGTCTTGGAGCGGTGGCACTCGACCCTGAAGAGTATGCTACGCTGTTACTGTGCAGAACATGACACTGATTGGGATTTGGGTCTGCCGTATGTTCTGTTCGCTGCACGTGAAGTCCCAGGAGAGAGCCTGGGGTTCAGTCCAAATCAACTAGTCTTTGGCCATAATGTGAGAGGACCTTTAAGTATGGTGAAAGAGATCTGGGAGGGCGAAGAGAAGCCGGGGTCTGTACTTAAATATATCCTTGAGAGCCGGGAGAGACTTATAGGTTGCATGGCAGCGGCAGGTAATAACTTGGTTAATGCACAGGCGGTCATGAAGCACCAGTATGACGCCAAGGTGAAGCTTCGGGAGTTTTCGGTGGGTCAGGAGGTAATGTTGCTTTTACCTTTGCCTGGACACCCCCTTTCTGCCAAGTTTATTGGGCCGTATGTGGTGGCTAAGAAACTGTCCGACCTTGATTATCTCGTTGCAACACCTGACCGTAGAAAAAAACATCAGTTATGTCATGTTAACCTCATGAAAGAGTATGTGAGACGCCCCTCAGAGCCTCTCACTGTCCCTGTGCTGGCCTGCAGCGGCCAGGGTGGAGAAGGAGGTGGGGACAGTCATGCTGCTGAGGAGGATAGCTGGGACTGTGTCATTTCCGCGGAACAGTGGGCGGGGAATACTGAACAAGAGGCTAGGCAAGCTGTAAGTCACCTGCCTGAGCACCAGGGTGCTGCTGTCCTAGGCCTGTTCAGGTCATACCCCTCTGTTTTCACCGAACACCCAGGTCTCACTACTCAGGTAACGCACGACGTGGACGTCGGTGATAATGTGCCCTTCAAGTCAGTGCCCTACCGTGTGCCCCCGGTAAAGTTGCCAGCTTTACGGGAGGAGTTAAAGTACATGGTTGAGAGAGGGATGATCACTGAAGGTTATGTGAAGTGGACATCACCCGTCACGTTGCAGCCAAAACCTGACGGCAAGGTGCGGTTCTGCATAGATTTTCGTAGGCTAAATGGCTTGACCACTACCAACCCTTACCCTTTGCCTCGAGTTGACGACAGCGTGGACAAGATAGGGAATGCAAAGTACCTTACTAAAATTGATCTTGTAAAAGGCTACTGGCAAGTACCCCTGTCGGACCGAGCTAAGCAAGTTTGTGGTTTTGTGGTAGATGGCAAGACCTACCAATGTAACGTAATGCCTTATGGGCTTAAGAACGCACCTGCCACGTTTCAGAACCTGATGAACGATATTTGTGACGAAATCCCTAACTGCACGGTCTACCTTGATGACGTGATAGTGTATGATGACGATTTTGAAAATCACCTAAGGCACTTAGAGACCCTGTTTGGGAAGTTGCACGATGCTGGGCTGGTGGTGAACCTGAGGAAGTGCGAGTTTGTAAAGGCTACTGTGCAGTATCTTGGCTTCGTGGTCGGGTTAGGCCGGGTGTGCCCCCCCCTGAGCAAGATACAGGCTATCAATATGTTTCCCAGGCCCACCACTAAGCGCCAGGTCATGCGGTTCCTAGGTATGATAGGCTATTATAGGCGCTTCATCCGGGGATACTCTACTGTCTTAGCACCGTTAACTGATCTACTGTCGAAGTCAGTGAAGTTCTGTTGGGCTGCGGAGTGTCAGAGGGCTTTCGACCTAGTCAAGCACCTGCTGTGTACACATCCGATTTTGAGAGCCCCAGACTTCTCCAGGAGTTTTCAGCTGGCGACTGATGCCAGCGGTGTGGGTGCCGGGGCAGTGTTACTGCAGACTGATTCCGAGGGCTTGGAACACCCAGTGAGCTTCTTTTCTCGCAAGTTTAATTCGGCACAAAGGAATTACTCGACTATAGAGAAGGAGCTTCTTGCTATCGTTTTGTCGCTCAAACATTTCGAAGTTTATGTTCCAGCCTACGGCCCGGTAGTGACGATTTATACGGACCATCATCCCTTGAAATTCCTAAATCAGTTTCACAATCGGAATATGCGGTTGACCAGGTGGTCCCTAATGCTCCAAGAGTATAATCTCAACATTCAGCATATTGCCGGGAGTGAGAACGTGAT